>CABHPR010107742.1:0-22749 GCA_902168415.1 Peromyscus melanophrys
GTCCATTGTGGTGGGGAAGCTACAGTAGAGGAGGAGTTGAGGTAGCTGGTCATGCTGCATCCATCGTCAAGAAGCAGAGAGTGATGAAGGCTGGTGCTCGGCTGGCTTTCTCCTTTCACACTGTTCTGGATCATGGCCCAGTGGCTGGTGCCACTCACAGTGCGAGTGTCTTCCTACTTCAATTGACCTTCTCAAGATAATTCTCCACAGGCGTGCCAGAGGAGGCCCATTTCTTAAGGTGATTGTAGCTCTCATCAAGCTGACAACTGAAGTTAACCATCGTACACATTATGTAAAAACAAACAAACAAAAATTTGAACGTTATTCACCTACGTTGTCTGGTGTTCCTCTAACATTTTGAGGAAGAAATAATTTAAGATAAAACATACTTCCTCAGGAAATTTTAATAGGCAGTATGAGAGTATCTAAAATCTTGGTTAAGACCATCAAAAATATGTGTGAATATCTTGACAATAAATTCCACAAGAGATGGAAGGAGTGATGGTCCCCCTTTAGGGGCTCACCTAGTTACAGATCCTGTGGTGATCTGGGTTCTACTTTGGTCATTTAATCATTTCCTCCTGGATCTTCTGACTTCATTCTCCATTGCAAAGGAGACCAGATCTGGGCTTGCTTCCCAGCTACAGCAGCACGCCTGCAGTGAACTGCTTTAATTTCTGACACCTCAGTTGAAAACTGCATGTGAAGTGTGCCTCATTCATAGATGCAGCTCTGGATGGAAAAGAAATTGTTCTGGAAAAACTATCAGTAGCATTAGAACAGTAGCATTAGGTTCTTAAAGTGATAAGGTCACAAAACATATGCTGTACATGTGTTTAATCACAATCTCAGGACAAGTGACAAATAACTACCTGTTGATGAACTGGGATTTATTCCTCTCTTGTTAAGTGTCTGGTGCTGGAGACTGAACTCTGGGATTCAAGCACTTTACATCTTAGCTAGCCTTTAAATTAGAATTTTATTCCTCACATCCTCAGGGTACATAAGTTGAGTTTTGTTATAATGAATTTGTCTCCTTTAGACATGACAAATCATTCACATTATGTCATCATGTATGCATTCTACTGAGTATGTTATGATATTTAAGATTTATCATCCTAGATATTTAGTATCATGGTATTTATAATTCCTGAAATGTTCTGAATTCTTTACATGACTACCAGCAAACTGTTTTTATACCTTCGGTTTAAGGTTTAGAACTATACCTAATTGTTATTTTTCACTTACCATATGTTTTAGGTGCTTGGGTGCATCATGGCTGGGGAATAGTCAAGGAGCATAACAGTCATTTGATTTGGACCTACGATGCACCACATTTGGGTTACTGGATAGCAGCTCCATTCCCAGGAGCTAGAGGTACTGTAAAAATGAAACAAAGTAATTTTAAAGAATAATGCACATAGCATGCTGGAGTTAATATCAGCTGGCCTCAAGCTTAGCCTACACATTGCCATGTAGCAGGTGAATGAAACTAGACAACTCCTCCCCTTCCCCTTTTCTTGTACACAGAACCAAAGGATTAAGCTCTATCAACTCTAAGCCTCTTCCTGTCACATCTAATGAATCTATGAAGACTAAAGTTGCTTCCAGTATTTTCTAAGTTTATGTTTTCATGAGTAAATTCTACCCAGCACAGTTAGATTCTCCGGCTTTAAGAAACAGGGACATTTTGAGTAATTTTTTAAAAGGTGAAGAACGTGTGTAGTTTACAGGTTCCTGGGGAAGGCAGACATCTCTGCAGCTCCAGAGAGCTGACAGGAGTTTGCTCAACTCCTCACCAGGTGGCTGCCACCGACTCCAGTCCTTCCCAGTCTTTCCACACACAGTGCCTGATCTTTCTGAGGAGGAAGACTCTGGGGGACATGAGGGGAAAGGATGTTGGTTAGTGTCTTCAGATTGTTTTGAAAGATCAGATAGAAGATATGATATACAACAAGATCATTGACCTGGCAATTTGAACAGAAGGTGGCTGGAAGCTGGTGGCCACACATCAAGAATTCTTCACTAGGGATAATCCATGCTGATCTAACACAAATTTATCAAAAATTTAAAAAAATCATTATGTATTCAATATATTAAATCTTCCTGAATAGAACTGGGCATAATGATGTACACCTTTAATCCTAGCATTTGGGAGGTAGATGCAGGCAGATCTCTGTGAGTTTGAGGCCAGCATGGTTTACATAGTGAGAGAGTTCCAGGACCAGGACAGCCTGAGCTACATAGTGAGATCCTGTCTGGATAAAGCTGTAATAAAAAAACAAAACAACAAAAGAACAAAAAAACAAAACAAAACAAAAACAACAACCCACCCCCACAAAACAAGCAACAAAACAACAATGAAACAAAAAACCAAAACAACCCCCCCCCACAAAACCTTCCTGAATACAGAAACATCCCTTCACATGCTGGAGGCTAGATGGGTTCTGTTACCCTGGCCATCACTCTAACTCAAATTAAATAAGAACACCATAGTTCTATATTTTGCTACTGCATAATTTAAGTTTCCATTTTTACAACTTCCTTAAACAATTTCCTTCAAAGTTCTCTTTAAGGCTCGGAAGCCAGGGCCACATATTTTCGGGTTTTGTTTTCTCAGCATCTCAGCAGTGGGATGCCGATTCTGTAAGAGCAGGCTGTTGTGCAGCAGCCAGCCATTTTAGCCGATATATTATTTATTTACCTTTGAAGCATGTGAGTGTTTGGGGTTGGCTGCTCTGCTCTTGGGCTTGGCATGGTTCAATTCAACATGTTTTCTCATTTCAGAACTCAGGTTGAAGGCATAGTGACTTTCTGGGACATACTCTTCCCATGTCAGAGTGCCTTAGCAGGATGGTCGAGCCACATCATATGCTTTGGTGCCACATTAAACAAAAAGGCTCTTCCTCTTGGAACAGTTTAAACCAAGAGTGATCCCAAATGTGGATTCTGCGCTTCTCTCCCTGTATCTTTCTGTCTGCTTCTAACAAAGGGCTTTGTTCTGTATTTATCAAATAGCACAGAAAATATGGTATAGGAAGGAAATGAGGAATCTCTTAATTTTTTTTTAACCAGCATTTACAAAGGAAGAATGTACTGACCCCCAAGCAGCACTCAAAACTGCGAACAGATGCTACCAACCTGTATCCACCTGTTGCTTCCAACATCTATGGCGAATGTTTGTTTTCTTTAAGTTGCTTTCAACATACTGACTACTTTCTGAAAAAGAATACCACATGCTTATCCATTATTCTGGGTCGGGGGCATGGAAGAGTCCCAAAGGAGAGACAGGGAAAATGATTTTAGATTAAAGCTATGCACTCAGTGTATTTTGTAAAAGTGAATTACATGGGAATTCCAAGGCATAGTGAGGTGGGTTGTTTTCTTAAAGGTAAGTTAAACTGAATAGACTGAATACACAGTAGGCAAACAGATTGAATACAAAAATTTAGATGATCTGGATGCATGTTATTAACTAGGATGCAATATTAAGCAAGAAGTACAGTTTCTGAAGGCAAGTGGTATTTTGGAAAAAGCTATTCCCATAGTCATGCAACCTCATTCCAAGTGTTCAAAATTCATTACTCAAAGCAAGTCAGTTGACTAATCCCACAGGGCACAAAAGATGTACTTCACCCACAGCAGTCTACCACAGGAAGGAAGCAAACCAGTAGAATTGAACACATATACTCAGTCTGCCTCATCCAGGATAGAACAAAACTAAAAGTCTAACCCCAAATAATACGTTTTTCTGTGTTTATGTCGAATCATACAGGTTCCGGTATCAATGAAGATTCTAAAGACATACCTGCCTACCACACGGTGTTCCTTACGGCCATATTAGGGGGAACAATAGTTATCATCGTTGGATTTTTTGCTGTACTACTTTGTTATTGCAGGTGAGAACAGCACTAATCTATGTGTATAGACAGAGTTTTCATATTATAGTATAATTTCAGTATGTTGTGTGCATTATAGAGTTCATTTATAGAAATAATTATTAGGGGCTGGAGAGATGACTTAGTAGTTAAAAACACTTTCTCCTACTGAGGCAGCAAATACGAGGCTGGCAAGGGTATGTACCAGGTCCTCTGCATATATGTTATAGCTGTTAGGTTGGCGTTTTTTGTGGGACTCCTAACAGTGGGAGCGGGTGTGTCTCTGTTTCTTTTGCCTGCTCTTGAGACTCTTTTCCTCCTATTGTGTTGCCTTGTCCAGCCTCCATATGAGGGCTTTTCCCTTGTCTTATTGTATCTTGTTTTGCTGTGTTTGGTTGTTGTCTCTTGGAGGCTTGCTCTTTTATGAAGGGAAACAGAGAGGAAGTAGATCTGGGGAAGAGAAGAGGTGGCAAGGAGCTGGGAGAAGTGGAGGGAAGGGAAACTGTGGTCCAGGTGTACTGTATGCAAGAAGAATCTATTTAAAACAAAACAAATAACCAAAAACAAGCAAACAAACAAAAAACACTTGCTCTTCCAAAGGACCTGAGTTCTGTGCCCAGCACTCATATCTGCCTGTAACTTCAGTTCTAGGGCTTCTCACATGCACAAACATACACATAAATAAAAATTTAAAAATTACAAAGAAATCGCTTAGCCTTTAATATATTTAGATTAGAAATCAAAACAAATGTATTCTAATAATCATTAGATATATATTTGTATGTTTTGGTATATTTTTCTTTGGTGAATCTTATAGATAGTAACTTTTAAGTATCCTTTACTTTTTGCTTTTTCTCCTCTAGAGGTAAATGTGGAGCACCACAGAAAAGAGAAAGAAATATCACTAAACTTGAGATCCTCAAGAGAGACCAGACAACATCAACAACACACATAAATCATATCAGTTCAGTCAAAGTTGCATTAAAAGCTGAGGACAAGGCACAGTTATTTAATGCCCAAACCTCATCCTACAGCCCCCAGAAAAAGGAAACCACCAAGAAGGAAGCAGAAGAAAGAATTTCCATGGTGAAAACTCGAGACAATTTTAAAATCTACAATGAAGATGTTTCCTTTCTGTCAGGCAATCACAATAACTACTCAAGAAATCCAACACAGTCTTTGGAGCCAAGTATAGGAAGCAAACAACCTAAGCATATTAACAACAATCTCTCTCCATCACTAGGTGATGCTCAAGAGGACAAGAGGTATCTCACAGGAAGTGAGGAGGTATATGGGCGTTCCCACATTCCCGAGCAGCTTATGCACATCTACAGCCAGCCCATTGCCATCCTTCAGACATCAGACCTTTTTTCCACACCAGAGCAGTTACATGCTGCTAAATCCGCCACTTTGCCACGAAAGGGACAGTTAGTCTATGGCCAACTGATGGAACCAGTGAACAGAGAGAACTTTACACAAACATTGCCCAAAATGCCAATGCATTCTCACATCCAGGCCCCAGATGCCAGAGAAGAAGACATTGTACTTGAAGGTCAACAGAGCTTGCCATCCCAGACTTCCGATTGGAGCCGATATTCCAACAGCTTGTTGGAGTCTGTGTCTGTTCCTGGAACTCTAAATGAAGCTGTTGTGATGACTCCTTTTTCATCAGAACTCCAAGGAATTTCAGAGCAGACCCTCCTCGAGCTGTCCAAAGGCAAGCCCTCTCCCCATCCCAGAGCATGGTTTGTGTCTCTTGATGGAAAGCCAGTGGCACAAGTGAGACACTCCTTTATAGACCTGAAAAAAGGCAAGAGAACCCAGAGTAATGATACAAGTCTAGACTCTGGGGTGGATATGAATGAGCATCATTCAAGCAGAAAGCTGGAGAGGGAGAAAACATTCATCAAAAGCATGCATCAGCCCAAGATCCTTTACCTGGAAGATTTAGACCTGAGCAGCAGTGAGAGTGGAACCACAGTCTGCTCTCCTGAGGATCCTGCATTGAGGCACATCTTAGATGGGGGGAGCGGAGTTATTATAGAGCACCCTGGGGAAGAGTCTCCAGGAAGGAAAGGCACCGTGGAAGATTTTGAAGCCAACACATCTCCCACTAAAAAAAGAGGCCGACCACCACCACTAGCCAAAAGAGATAGCAAGGCTAACATCTGGAAGAAACGAGAGGAGCGTCCACTGATTCCCATAAACTAATTGTGAGAGCCATGTATCTCTGTCGTTTCATGGTGTGTATTCTTTCTTGCTTCTTGTAAACTGCAGTATGAATTTAGGAAGTTAAGACTGAGCAATCTCACGGGCCTTAGACACATCTCAAGCAAAGTAGATGGTAAAATAATAATTCAAAAATCAGAAATGCTTTCTCTGGCCTGTTCTTTTCTTTTGCTTTTGAGTGATGAAGATATCCAAGTTTTCAAAATGTAAAATATCTGAAAATGTTGCTCAGTTTGCCAGTCGGTACCGACTCTTAAGACTACAGTAGTGAAAAGTGTGCTAAAGCTGCTTTCTAAAATCTTACCTCTGCCTTGGTCTCTTGGGACATGAAGGCAGGTGTCTTCTTCGGGCCTCATCCTCCTGCAGTGTGACTATGATGTCTCTTCCTGCCTATGCTGAAAAACAACTTGATAAATGTTTGGACGGATGTTAAAGACCAAACGACACTTTCCTTCTTAAGATTCATGGATTTGTGGATTGTCATCACCAAAGTAAATCCTGTGCTCCTATAACACGGGCAGGAAGTCCCCAGTTCATCAGAGGAGACCCAACTCTGGTTATTTGGGGATATAGGTTTACGGAGAAAATAAGGCATTGACTTAGGTAGAAATTTGAGAAGTGAAAACTCTGCTGTTGTCTTTTTATTTTCAAATGAAGTGACCTTAGTTGCCAGGTGAGAGGAGGCTATGGTTTGCTTTGACGTTCACTGATCCGTATAGGCTAAAATCTGTTTTTAATACTCTTGTCACAATCCCAATTCAAATTCAGTCATTTAGTGACTATTACACTTGATTAAAAAATACAAAAATTTCTTGTGAATGCCAAAAAATGAAGACTGTGGAGATAAAGGAAGTGAATATTCCATGTAATTGGGCAGGAAAGGAAAGGCCATTTTCCTGATATTCAAACAGTCTCCAGGGTGTGAGTTAGGTTTCTTCATGTTGACACTGTTAGGAGATGTTTGAGGAAACCATTCTGGGTTTCAAGGGGGAGCTTGCCTTGTCATTTGTGCCCATACAGCCTCACTGGTCGGTTCTAGGCATTTATCAGTGTCCTTTCCTCAGCGTGAACTCACGAGCTGTTTTCAGTTATGTGTCCTCAACTCTTCTACAAATAAAAGCTCTTTGATCCAATCAACCCATCCTGTTCTACCTAAAAATTCTTTCGAGGACACATTTGTCCAGCAGCTTTCCCTTTCCTTTTGGTAGGAAGGAATGGTTCTTCTCACCCCCTACCGTTCAATGTATGACAGCAGAGGAGATTCGAGCCACCTAAATAATTTAAGGAAACTAAAATAGACACCCCAACTTTGTAAAATTGTAGATAGTTATTCAATGGAAGTCAGCAGTCCCCCCCATCAAGACAATAGACTTCAGCCAGTTTTTCCTGCAATCCCTTCTGAAATATCTTACCTGTTGGAACTCTCCCAGCTTTATGAATTTAACCCAAAGAATGCAAAGACCTTTGCCTATGTTTCTTGTACTCTCCATATGTGTTTGGGTGACACATAGGCTTGCTTTTGGGGGTAGAGTGACAAGGCTCACATTTAGACAAGGGGGCTTTTATTGGTCTCACACAGAAATAGATCATAAACAGCATGGAATGACTTGGAGAAGTTTAAGGAGTTAGTGCTCTGTGGAAGTGCCTTTGACTCGGACTTGCGTTAGGAGGATTAATAACATCTTTCTTCAGTGTACATCTTGTTAGCCAAATTAAACAGATGTGCAGGTATTTAAAAACTATAGAGCCCTAGTGTTTCACGTTGGAACAATGAATTTTGCATGTAACATTTTCTTTTGCGTGCTGTTTTGAATCCACAACATATTGATAAATTGTTTATATTGGAATGAGGTTAGGAACTACATAGTAAAGTGCTGCATCTCCTTAACACTGTAAGTGTATAGCCTCACCTTTAAAAAGGTTTTGTGTCTCAACTGGGCAATGAAATACACATATAAACATATGAGTATATCGCCCAAGTACGCCAGTGACTTCACTCATTCTTGTCTAAGGGAAATGAGATGATGCATCCTAAGGGCTTTTGTAGAACTTTAATTTCACACAATGACTTCAAAAAATACTGCATGTGCTGTTTTTGATTGGGAATTTTAGGCAGCTTATCTTTTCTAATCAGAAGACTGTGACTTCTCATTTGTGAGCAGTTCACAATTCCCTGTTAAAAAGCTGAAGCCATCTACTTTTTCTTAACCCACATGATAAACCAACACTATTCACTACTTTCTTAAATTTTTAAATTGAAAGCCAATGCAGACTTTTGCATATGTAAACTAGCAAATTTTGGTTACAAATTGCTGACATTTGTGGATCCTTTGTACATAGTTTGGATATATCTTGAAGGCAAAGCTATCAATTAACTAATAGATTCATTTACTAAAGCACAGCTGTATGCAGTTTTGAATACAGATGACCTTGAAACTTTATAAAATCCATTTTTATGACTTTCTGCAGTTGAAGAGGGATCATGCCCTTTTATAGTTCACAGTATGCCACGAAGATCACAAATGCTGAGGAATAAGAGCTCTGCTTTGCTTTGGCAGTTACTGTCAGGCCAGTTTCTATGTATTTGGATCCTCTGCTATCGATATATAAATATATTATAGGGTTTTAGAGGTTTTGGATTCAAATATTGTCCTTCCAAACTTCCCAGAAAGGTGAAGCTCAAAACTACATATTAATTTCTACGGCTTGAGTTACTTATTGTCATGTGCTGACATCATAGAGAGACCTGACTTGGTTTCCACTTCAGATCTAGAGTTGATGTCTTGCCCTCTTGTTCTCAGGTGTTTCTAATTTTTTTTCTTCTTCTTCGTATTCTTTCATTAGAGAAATCTCATGTTTTGGTGTATTTATTGATGTTGCTGTATTTCTTGAACAGTCTGAAGATTTGTAAAATGTTACAAACAGTTCTTTAAGGATAATAAAAAACAATCTAAATATATACTTGTTGCAGAGTTTAATTTCAAGTAACAAACAAAAGCTTCCTCCCTATATTATTATTTAATCTAGTAAATAATCACTACTTTTTGTTCATTACATCCCATGGTAAAATGAACCCCATGTATGTCTCCGGAGTTCTCAGTTTTACTATTGAAGCTGAGTATAGACAACTAGTTTTCCATTGAATGGGATTCATTAATCTCATAGACATTTTTAAGATTATAATTTATTTTAAATTCTAAGTGAAAAAAATGATATAAAGTCCCCATACCTCTTTTCAAAATAATCTTTGGGCTTTTGACCTCAGACTAAGTGATGACTCAAAGGCCCTTCACACTCAGATATCCAAAGTCCTCTCTTAGCCAGTTGAACAACATTTGGTTTCAGGCAGGTGGTAGTTGGGGGGCTTTAGAATACTTTTGAGAATTATCCTGGCTGCCATGTTTTTAGACCTCCCAAATACCTTTTATTCATTATGTGACCAGATATACTTTTCAATAGACCTACTGGGGGTTGGACTCCGAAGTCACTTGGCATGCAGTACTGCAGACACACTGACTCCACTAGCACTGTGCTAGAACCTTCCACCCGGAGCCCTGCCAGCTCCAGCACGGTTGAGGCTGCCTGTGTGTCAGAGCCTGGGTGCCTGAAGGCTATCGGATTCTAAGAAATGATGTGGCTAAGTCATGACCAGAAATATAGCTGTCAGAGCAATGAGATTCATGAGCTGATCATGACACTCTGATCTCAGAAAGAAAAACAGTATGGGAAGAGTGATGGGAAATGTAAAGAGCTGCAGAAAAAGGAGCTGGGTAGAGACAGGGATATTTTAATGTTATGGAAAGTGATTCTTCTAATATACTTAATGGTTGGAACAGATAACCAGGGCCCTGCCCCTTCGATTACATATTGGAAAATGTGAAACTAAGCCTTAGTGTTGTTTTATCTTAGCTCCATAATTAGCATCTTTCCTCTGCATCCTTAATAAGAGATTCCTTTGTCAGGATACATGACAAGATAGCTTCCTTCCAGGAATATGCTCTCACACCAAGGGGAGGGTAGAGAAAAATGCTTTACTGTATGAGATTTGGATTTGCCTCTCCACCAAAATGAAGATTCTTTCTTTCCTTGATCTTTTTTATTTTTATTGAATTCAGATTCAATATTTTTTATTTTTATTGAATTCAAATTCTTAATATTTTAATGCCAGAAAAGTAGTCAAGAACTCGGTAACAATTTAAAATGCTAAATGTAAAATATATTGGTAAAATCACATACCATTATTATAAACTCATTACTATACATGCACAGGAAATTTCTGGGAGGGGAAATAACTTTTCTTCCTGAAATAGCTCTGCTTAAAGATTACATTTTTTTACTACCTGTGACACTTGTCAAAATATTGCAATGACACATCTCTCCACTCTGCCTGCTATAACAAGTAAACACCTTGGCATTTCTGGTCACATGATGAAATATATGCTGATGGAACATTTCTTAGTTGAAACCTGCATTTCCTGGTCTTTATAGCTAAACTAGGTGTATTGCTAAATAATATTCCATAATTTCGTAGGGATAGCCTGATTTTTTTCATGAGTTGGCTCTTTTCCTTCTTTTGTTCAGGTTGACAGTGGGTTTCATAATTCATGTGTTCACTGTTTCTAATCCCTGTAGACCTTATTAAAATACTAGACTAACTCCAGACAGTGATTCAAAACAAACTAGATAATTACAGCCCCAGGAGTCTCTCAGCTTGTTATACTTCGATGACTTCATTAAAAAACCTTTCAAAAATACAGCACCGAAGAGGACAATTGTGGCTACTAGGAAAGGTGAAACACTGTCTCAGACTACTTTTTATTTTGTATTTCCATCTTTTAGCTCAGAAAATATATCTCTGTCATATACCAAAAGTGCTTGTTAAAAAGTTATACACAAGTTTATCTCTGCTAATTAGCACTTTGTATTAAGTGTATTTTGAAACCTTAATTTCTAACTTAGATAATCTCTGAAATATGTGTATCCATTAAACATAGAAGTTAGGCACACATCTTTAATCCTAGCATTCCAGAGGCAGAAATCCATGTTTCAAGGATAGAGCCAAGCATGGTGACTCAAGCCTTTAATCCCAGAAAGCGAGCCTTTAATCCCAAGGAGTGGTGGTAGAAAGCAGAAAGGTATATAAGGTGTGAGGACCAGAAACTAGAAGCATTTTGGCTGGTTAAGCATTTTGCTGGTTAAGCTTTCAGGCTTCTAGCAGCAGTTCAGCTGAGATTCATTCTGGATGAGGACTCAGAAGCTTCCAGTCTGAGGAAACAAGACCACCTGAGGAATTGGCCAGGTGAGGAAGCTGTGGCTTGTTCTGTCTCTCTGATCTTCCAGCATTTCACCCCAATAACTGGCCTCAGGTTTGTTTTATTAATAAAGACCTTTTAAGATTCTGCCACACTCTCTCATGTTCGTATCTATTTTATTTGTTTTGTGATCCCCTGGAGCTATCCACTGGGGCCTGATGGGCTCAGCAGGATGTATAATACTAAAGACAGTGGTGTTCCTGTTAGAATATACCAATATTCCATACCTAAGTGATAAATAATAGGATCCCCCGAGCACTGCCCTTCCTTGTATTAATACTGGGTCTTGTGTGGACCCCAAACAGTTACAACTATGAGTTAATGGCTGTAATGGTTGTATGAGTCAAGAGAATGGCATTTTGTAGCCCTTCACCCTATCTTCCACTCGTACATACTTCCTGTTCTGTCTTCCACAATGTTTCCCAAGCTTTAAAGGCTGTGGTATGAATGTCTTGTTTGGGCCTGGTCCACGTGGTCGGTCAGAAGAGATCATCAGGGGCATGACTCATTCCTGGTACTATAAGTCCAGCTAACAACCCAGGGCTGGTGAGGTCACAGACTCAGGCAAGTCATTTACTACCGATATTTAACTAAAATAACAGTGCAGCAAACTTCCTTCTAAATATCTGTGCATACACTGTGTCTTAGGGTTCCTATT
Organism: Peromyscus melanophrys; assembly: GCA_902168415.1. Taxonomy (NCBI): domain Eukaryota; kingdom Metazoa; phylum Chordata; class Mammalia; order Rodentia; family Cricetidae; genus Peromyscus; species Peromyscus melanophrys. Next base: position 12,078 of record CABHPR010107742.1, read on the forward strand.
GCTGTGACGAGACACCATGACCATGGCAAACTCTTATGAAGGAAAACTAATTGGGGCTGACTTGCAATTTCAGAGATTTAATCCATTATCATTATGGCGGGAAGCATAACGGCATATAGGCAGACATGGTGCTAGAGAAGAGCTCAGAGTTCTACATCTGAATCCAAAGGCAGCAGCAAGAGGCTGTGACACACTAGGCCTGGTTTGAGCTTCTGAGAGCTCAAAGCCCACCCCTAGTGACACACTTTCTCCAACAATGCAACACGTACTCCAAAAGGCCACACTTCCCAATAATGCCAGTCCCTATAAGCATATGGGACCGTTTTCATTCAAACTACCACACGCTGATAAACAAAAGATGCTTTCAACCTTAATCAGAGAAGTTTCTCTCTACAATAAACAGTGATGAATGCAGAGAGTGAAGGCTTCCCAAGATGCCGAGGAAAAGGGATGCTTTGAGAGGAAGGGAATGGCTTCAGATGTTAGGCTGGAAGTCTACTTCAGCCCGACTCTGGGTTCAGAAATGGCTCTGCCCACTTGCAAATGCTACTGACATGTTTGATTTTAATCTCATCTTTAAAAACATCAAACAAGGGAGCCAGAAAGAATCATGGCCACCAAGTCTCAGATAACAGGCCTACCATACTTGTTCCTAATTGTGGACCCTGAAATGGTCCTGATATGTGACTGCAGCCTATCTTAGCTATCAGTGGAATGCAGTGTTGTCCTCTTTCAGAAACCCAGAGGGTAGAAACACACTTGTCTAGTGGCAGGGCTGCAGACCATGGTCTCCGCTGTGGAACTGACTTTGGTTAATGATTTATTTCCAGTACGTCTTATCTATGGACAAGGGTCAATACTCCTAGCCCAGAGACTTACCCAGGAACCTAGTGGGAGCTGTCCTAGGGACCCATAGGAAGCCACACCATTTAGCATAGGTAGTGATTTGCCTGTCATCTGAGGACCTTAATGCAAGCCCTCATCCCAATAGGGCTCCACTTCTAGGAATGTATCCCCTGGTAATAACATTCAGACCAAATATGGATATGGTAGCAGCTGCATGACCTGGTTTCAGTCCTACTTGACTATAATCCTGGAAGCATTTATATAAACCCAGAGACCAAGAAGGACAAGGACTTATCTTGATAAAACCAGTTAGTAATTACAGGAAGAAGTGTTTTCACTTTCAGATGCTAGCATTCGAGGCTTTGTAGGTAATGGACGATTTAGCAAACATGAAACACCAGAGAAAATTAAAGATCCAGGAATCAATCCTGAAAAAAAGGAGGCCCACAAAGTCCTTGAAAAGTCATTCACAGTGATTCCCTTGAGGCTCAGTTAACAGCAAGAAAACACCAACAGAAAACTACACAAGATCAGGGTAACAATGAATGATGAACCTGGAGATTTAGTAAAGAAATAGAGGACAACAGAACCAAGCTGAAATCCCAGAGCTGAAGAAGGAAACAGGAGAACTGAAAAATCCAGTTAGGACCTTCACCAATGGAGTCCATCCTGTAGAAGAATTAATTAGATCGAATACAGTGTGCTTAAGTTTAGTATATTAATAATAAGAAATATAAAAGTATGAAGAAGCAAAGGACTGATACGATACCATCAGATATCTCAGTAAATAAATTATGGTATTTTAGAAGGAAGAAGAGTAAGATAGAGGAAGAGAGGGAAATGAAAGGAGAGGGAAGAAGGGGAAGAAGGAAAAGAGAGGGGGAGAGGAGAGACAGGGAGGGGGAGTCTATTCAAAGAAATACTATGTGAGAAATCCACAAATATTGGGAGATACATGGACACCTAGATTAATAGAAGGATTTTAAGCAACATTGAAACAAAATACTATAATTAATGATAAATAAATGATCAAAAGAAGATAAAGACTTTTTCTAGCAATAAGAGAAAAGTGATGACTTCTACCAAGGAGCATCTATGGTGCCATCAGTGGGCTTATTAACAGATCCTTGTGAGTTTAAAGGTGGGGTAGAACGATATACTCAAAATGCTTAAAGTTCCCACAACTATAAGGACTGTTCTATCCAGAAAAACTGCTCCCCTAAGATGAGAGAAACATTCCCAGATGAGCTAATGCTGATGGAATCCATTGTTATTAGATCGTCCTCAAGAGGAGGGATCAAGGGATTCTCTGCGTGAAACAACATAAGATGCGAAAATATAAAGCTCACTGGTTAAAGTAAATACACAGTCTGACTAATACAGAAATAGTATAGAAACTACCTGCCTCTTTCATACAAAAGCTAAAAGCAAACATATTTAAAAATGTAGTTCCAATAATGTTAATTTATTATTATTTATTATTATTATTATTACTATAATTATTTATTATTAAATTATTAAAAGGCTGTAATGTATAAATAACATCAAGAGCATAAAAGATGTTGGAGGAGGGGAGTAAAATGAAGAGTTTTGCATGTGCCTAAATTTAAATTATTATTTGCTTAATATAGAATATTATAAGTGTGTTTTATGTAAAGTCTCATGATTAATTAAAGGGAAAATTTTCTCTAGTATGCACACAAAAGATCAGAACAAAGGAATTAAAATCTGCTATTATAAATTTTAGAAAATCATAAAGGAAGATGGAAATATTGAAAAAAAAACAAAGGAATTACAAAATAATCAGTAAACAAGCTAAAACATCAACAAGAAGTCCTTATAAATCAATCATTACTTTAAATGCAAAATAATAAGTTCTCTAACCAAATGATGCACAGTGCCTGCAATTAAAACTGATCAATCAAATATCATTCTTTACTATTTCTTCAAGATCAAAAAATATGTTGCATAACAAGAGACTATTGTAGCGGGGCTGCCTATGAGTGTATCAGACAAGACAGCCTTCAAGTCCATAACTATGTAATAACATCAATGTCTTTGACAATGAGTCAATCAAGAGAATCTAATATTTATAAATAAGTGTGCCCTGAACATTGGAGTATTTACTATACCACAAATATTGACAGATCTTCATGGAAAATTTTACAAGAATACAAAAATATTTGAAGTCTCCAATAACTCATTTTCAATAATGGATAGATAATACAGACCAATATCTCTAAAAACAATTAGATCAGGGCTGGAGCAATGGCTCAGTGGTTAAGAGCACTGGTTGCTCTTCCAAAGGACCCATATTCAATTCCCAGCACCCACCTGGCAGCTCACAACTGTCTGTAACTCCAGTTTCAGGGGATCTGACACCCTCACACCAATGTACACAAAATAAAAATTAAATAAATTAAAAACAATTAGATCAACATGGAAACAGTAGACTTAAAGACATTCTAGACCAGATGGTTATAACCATTCACAAATAGATCATCGCTTCCAACAGCAGCAGATTACACAACCTTCTATAGCATATGTAGAACATTATTCAGGAATACTAAAAAATTGTGTGGATACTAGAATGATCTCAAATGCAGATCATGATGGTAACTCCGTAAGATTCTTGACTGCCACCCCACCAACACATCAAGATGAACTGCTATTCATGTACCGAACTATCTTTACAAGAGCTAAGGAAACTCTTTCGAGAAACCACAATGTCTGTCATTAGCACAAAAACTTAAAGAGGTGATGCTGATGACAGAGGCAGATGCTTGGTCACCCACTCAGGTTAGAAATGTGCCAAGCCTTCATTCAGTTTTAAAGCAGTCCAAGATGGAAGCACATGTACCCCTTTAGGGAGTAAGGAGAGTCAGTCTCGACTTTGGATTTGAAATCCAGGACCAGGATTGAAATCCAGGGCTGCTACAACGAAATCCTATTTTGGGAAAAACCACATAAACCCTACTCTCCCAGCCAACACTGATGGATGAGGCTGCTGGAACTGTTAAGCCAAGTGGTTCCTGGTTACCTTACCTCACAACCATGCGCAGCAGAGCAGAGAGCAAGACTCTGAGGACAGTGCCAGGCTTATTGCCTTGAGACACAGCACATAGTAGACAACGAAGGCCACGCATATAAGCCAGAATTTACACTTGGAATCTGCCATCAGGCTGAGCCCTTTGTTGTGGTATAACAGACTCAAGCTTTGGCCTGTGTAATTTCCAGCCGTGGAGTAGGTAGGATGCATCTGCCATATTCCTGAGACTGCAAGCCTCTGGCTGTAACATTCTGTCATGATGCAACTTAATAATAGCCTTTGTGTCCAAGGGATTGTCTCCTTCACTTGTTCCTCCAACTCTGGGTGGTAAAAATATCACCATGCCAGTACTTGTAGATAGGATTCCACAGCTGCCTTGGCACCAAGCCTGGATACCAATGGGATGGAGTCCTCTATGAGTCTACATCACTGCCAGCTAGGGCCTGGGTCCCAAGTGCACCTCAACACTCAACAGAACTCAGGTTCTGTTCTTGTGAAACTCAGACATTTCCTTTAGAGCCAGCGTAGGTGGCTGAAGGACTGCCTTTTCAAACACCAGCCAGCCCCAAGCAGCACAGCAGAACAAGACCCTGTTAACAGAGGTAGGGCAGTACACTATGTGCAAGATTTTGTACTGAATCTGGTGAAACCTAATGCCACACAGACCCCTGATAGCCTCATTTCTAGCCCTGCCTGTGGATGAGATGAGACCACCAGGCCCTCTTCCTTCCCTAGGGCTGTGCTGGCCATGGAGGGCTACAAGCTCAAGGTGGGACACAGTTTGGTGGCGCTTGTAGCCACAGATGTGATACCGGAGCTGAGATTGGCCTTTCCCAGAGCCAGGCTACATCTTGCAGTAACTTACTAAGCCTGTGCCCCAGGGAGTCTTTTGGAGCCAGTACTTCTAGATCTGTAATTCCCAACTCAACTATACCTCCTGGGTGAAAAGAAGTTTTACTATGACATCTTGAGTTTTTTTGTTTGGATGATTAAAATACCAGTTAAGCATACCTATAGTCTATGATTTGATTTTCAAATAAAATCAACTTAAATTATCTTTGATCCATATTTTTTTAAAAAAAAACATTGGCATAGAACTGTTATACAGACTGCTCTGAGGGTCAGTTTCCCTTTCAGAGATATCTCTTCTATTCTTTACTCCCAGGGTTCAAAACGTTGAGCAAGTAAACATCTCAGAAATGCCTTTCAGTTCTAAAGTCAGCTGGGAGGTGGTGGTACCTGTCTTTAATCCCAGCACTCGGGAGGCAGAGGCAGGTTGATCTTAAGTTCGAGGCCAGCCTGGTCTACAGAGTGAGTTCCAGGACAGCCAGGACGACACAGAGAAACCCTGTCTCAGGGGGAAAAAAGTTCCTAAAGTACATGGCTACAAAAGTGTTTATTTACAAACTGAAATAGATTTTCAAGCACTGAGACTCTCAGTGGCCTAAACCCGTGATCTACCACATTCTCTATGAGTCAATGTTTTTCATGTGTAGCCTGAAAAACCTCCCTTCATCTCCAGGAAATCATTCACACACACAAATTATAATATTAACCACGTATTTTTGCCTTATTGATCCTTGCCCTTTGGCAATTTAATTATAGGATCAAAATGATTAAGGATCAAAAATGGCTCCATGTTTATCACTCATTATTGTGGTAGAACTCCCCCTTCTCTGCACTCTTGGGTTTCATCTTTGAATATATTAAGCCCCAATGTATCATTGGTAGTTTAGATGCACACCCACCTACAGTTCATGTAGGTATCTTGTAGATGTCTACTGCCTTAGTTAGGGTTTCTATTGCTATGAAGAGACACCATGACCATGGCAATTCTTATAAAGGAAAAACATTTAATTAAGGTGGCTTACATTTTTACAGGTTTAGTCCATTGTAATCATGGTGTAACATGGTGGCATGCAGGTAACATGGTGCTGGAGAAGTAGCTGAGAGTCCTACATCTTGACTTGAAGGCAACAGGAAGTGATGTGAATGTCACATTGAGGGAAGCTTGAGCAAAAGAGACCTCAAAGCCCACCCCACCATGGCACACTTCCTCCAGCAAAGTCACACCTACTCCAAAATGACCCTTTAAACTACCACACACACCAACCTACATTTGTGGCTCAAGGATTTCAGATAGACACTCTTGCAGTCCGAATTTGTCCTTCTGTGATTAAATTTTGACTGTTTAGGAGTAATGCTAGGTTTGAGAAGGTATTTCCTGTTAGGGATGCAGCCATCAGGCTTTAGGTGGCCTACTCTATATGGGTATTTCAGCTGTAAACTGACTTTAGAGCTTCTTGCTCAAAGAGGGCTGGTCCTGGCAGTAGAGACTCTGGTTTGTGCTCATAGGCAATTGCTGCAGACTCAGCCTACCCATCGGAAATCACTGAATGGATGTAATTTACCAGCAACTTTGAACAGCTGTGTTGAATGGACTCCAGACTGCTAGAAATCCTGGTTGCTAACTGGATGACCTAGTCATGCTGTAAGAATAGAGAGGGTATGTCTTGCTGTTGCTCCATGCTTTTCTCATTACTCTCCAAATTTAATTGCATCTTTCCCAGATTGTCCATTTGAAATGCAATCATCTTTGGAATGGAGGCTGCTGAGACAACTGAGCTGGGTTTGTGCTCCAGCAGGGGAAGGTAGTAACCCTGGACTCTGAATAAGAGCCTACCAGTAGTGGCTCTGGATCCATTTTCACAGAAGAGTTTATATGTCTGTTTTTTTTTTCAACTCACAAGAATGACCAGGAGCTGGAGCCATTGCTTAGCAGTTAAGAACACTTGTTCTTGTAGAGAACCTGAGTTCAGTTCTAGTTCTAAGGAATCTGATGCCTTCTTCTGACCTCCACCAGCACCAGGTATGTTCATGATTTCATACATACAGGCAATACACTTATACACATAACTTAAAAATAAATTAATCTAAAAAGTGGACAGGGGTTAAATAATCCATGACAACAGCAAACTTATTATTTATCGGTCAATGACATTTTAACCATGAAAGAAAAGGTCATCTTGGGAAAAGACAGTAGAGGTAGAACTTGTTTCACAATAGAAAAAAGTGGTGCCTTTAGTATTTAATGCTCGAACTGCCCCTTCGAGTCTGCAAGTATATAACTCTGCAAGCATATACCTCTTAGTATTTCATTATAACGGTTACTTTGAACAAAGACTTTTTTTATATACTACTAATTATAATAATAGTCCTGAAAATACTTACTCAGTGTATCACAGATAAGAAAGAAGCTAGTCTACTCCCACCAGAGTGATTTGCTTATATGAGCCCCAGAGAGCACTGTAGCAAAACTCTTGACAAAAGTCTTAAGTGGGATAATATTCTGTCAATGAAAAAGTTAGGAATACTCAGCATATCCTACCACAGGGAAGGGAATAAAACTAACTTTCTGTCATTTTTCTCAACTTACTACAACCTCAATGATACTTTCAAATACTTATTTCCCTCATAAAGTTGAAAGAATCCCTAATGTTTCCCTAAGTATTAAGCTTTATGAACAGGATGGGAGAAGGCAGGGTTATACAAAATTAAAAGGACAACAGGAAAGAATCCCACACCCTCTGTATTTCTCCCCCAGGAATGTCAGAACATCACTTATACCTGCTAGCTGTGACTTCATAAACTTGTAAACATTGTCAGGTCTCAGCTTGAAGACATCAGACACCCACTTCCAGGTGGACTATTTTTCTCCTCCAAGCCATGAACTTCATTCTTGAGTTATGTATACACCCTGTTTCCAAGTCCTCACCAGCCATTCTTTCTTCAAACCCACACAGTTTGGCCTTTGCTCACATCAGTCCACTTAAACTGTCCTCACTAAAATCACCGATATTTCCTACCACACAATCAAACCTGCATTCTTCAATCTCAAGTTAGAACATTCTCTTAGCCTGTTTAGTAAGCATCTATTACTGATTTGTAAATGTCGGCTTCCCCGAGAGCTCTATCAAAAGCCCTGTTTACTCAGTACCCACTCTTAGTTGATATTACCCATTTATGTAATTTTATACTGTATCCCCATTACCTATAACTTTAAATTCGCAAAACATCCATTTTGAGCTGTACACTTGCTTACTTCAAGGATGAGGCTGGCGGAGGCTGTTTGCTCCAGTACTGTCTGGAAACATAGCTTCCCAGCTACTCTGGCTATGGAGGAGAAACTGGAACATACAGGAGCTTTGTGTCATCTATGGCAGGAAGAAACTATTTTTACCTTCTCTCTATAGCATCAGTCAGAGCTAGTTACATGAATTTGTAACTGCAATAGAGTCAGGAAGGGAAGAAGCTGGTGAGCCAGGTACTGGTGAGCACAAATTGTATACATCAGAAAAAAATTACTGTGGACTTTCCTTCTTCCCAAACTTTTTTTTTTTTGGTTTTTCGAGACAGGGTTTCTCTGTGTAGCTTTGCGCCTTTCCTGGATCTCCCTCTGTAGACCAGGCTGGCCTCGAACTCACAAAGATCCGCCTGAGCTCTGCCTCCCAAGTGCTGGGATTAAAGGCATGCACCACCACCGCCAGCTTCTTCTTCCCAAACTTATCGATAATATTCTAAAGGGTATTTTGGTCTAATTTTCTCCATCACTGCTTATGGGAGAGCATTTTTTAAAAATCCAGTTAATGGAAAGGTTTTGCTTCTTCAGGTTCTGTCTCAGTTGAAGAGCCTACCTAACCAAGCCCCTCCAACAATGGCGAGCCCATAATTGGTCGTGGCAGGAGTATGGTCAGGGCTTAACAGCAGTAAGCCCTGCTTAACTTGCCAAATCTTGTTTACAGGTGAAAAGGTGAAGAAAGCTAAACGAAATATCAGCATTTTAAGCAGGTTCTGTGTTAGTGTTCTCTAGAGGGACAGAATTCATGGAATGGATGTGTTAAAAGGGAATTTATTAAATTGGCTTCTCCAATATGGTTGAACTGCTCCAACCATGGCTGCCTTACACTGTCAAAGCTGGGACTCTGTAAGTTACTCAGTCTGCCTGGGTGCCTCAGAGTTCCAGTCTGGCACTGAAGGCCTGGAGGGCTCCTGCAGAGTGTCTAGTCTTCATTCTACATTGTAGTCTGTCTTAATTGGGTTTCTGTTGCCATGCTAGAACACTCTGACTAAGCAACTTAGAGAAAAGAGGAAAGGGTTTATTTCAGATTATATATCCCCATCACAATCCACCACGAAGGGAAGTCAGGGCATAACTCAAGGTAGGGACCTGGAGGCAGGAACTGAAACAGACATCACAGAGCAATGCTGCTTACGAGCTTGTGTCTCATGGCTCTCTCAGTCTGATTTTAGCAACAAGGGCCACCAACTAGGGCAACACTGTCCCAACATCAATCATCAAGAAAATGCACCACAGGCTGGCCCACGGGCTAATCTGTTGGGGATATTTTCTCAGTTGAGGCTCCCTCTTCCCAAATAACTTCAGCTTGTGTCAAGTTAAAATAAAACCAGTAAGCACAGAGTCCAAAGAAGCAAAGGAATTAGCAACAGCAGCAGCAGCAGCCTAGACAAACTTGCAGCAAAAGCAAAGGCCTTCCATGTCTTCCACATCCTTTTATTTGGGCCACTACCAGAAGGTGATACACATATTTAGGATAGCCCTTGCCTTATCAATGAAAGCAACAAAGACAACCCCCCATAGCCAAGTCCACAGGCCAGCCCAATGTAGCCAGTTCCTCACTGAGACTCTTTTCTCAGGTGAGTCTGGGTTGTTTTCAAGTTGACAAATTAAAATTAACCCTCGGGTGGAATCAGACTCTTTCTTTTGTTGGTGTTACTGCTGAGTACAGAGCCTGCCCACCAAAATTCTATTTAAAGAATTGTTTTTGGAAACAGATAATGGGAGTGATTCAAGAAAGCAGTTGAGACTTCAGGGTTTGTGAGCTGGATCACTTTCATCATGTTGGCAATGAGGTCCCTGTCTCTAGTAAACGGAACACGGGCATCTTTTGACATTAGGTAGATGACCAGTTATTAAAATTCTTCACTGGTGAGTCATTGAAAGTAAGCTGCTGGAATGGCTAAGATCAAAAACATTGATGACAGCTTACGTTGGAGAGGATGTGGAATAAGGGGAACATTCCTCCACTGCTGGTGGGAGTGCAAACTTGTACAGCCACTTTGGAAATCAGTATGGTGGTTTATCAGAAAATTAGGAATCAACCTCCCTCAAGACCCAGCAATACCACTTTTAGGCATATATCCAAAGGATGTTTGTTCAACCATACCGAAGGATACATGCTCAACTATGTTCATAGCAACATTATTCATAATAGTCAGAACCTGGAAACAACCTAGATGGCCCTCAACTGAAGAATGGATGAAGAAAATGTGGTACATTTACATAATGGAGTATTACTTAGTGGTAAAAAACAATGACAACATGAAATTTGTAGGCAAATGGATGGATCTAGAAAAAATCATCCTGAGTAAGGTAACCCAGACTCAGAAAGACAAACATGGTATGTACTCGCTTATATGTGTTTAGTAGATACAAAGCAAAGGATAACCAGACTGCAATCCACAGGTCCAGAGAAGCTGGGTAACAAGGACCTTAAGAGGGACAGGAATGGAGGGCCCCAGGAAGGGGAAATAGTCAAGATCTCCTGGGTGAACAGAGAGGGGGTAAAAAGGAGGGGATGGGGTTGGGAGCATGAGGGATCAAGATGGCCGAGTTGGGGGAGGGATGGAGTGAGAGAGTAATGAAAGAGATATGTAGTGGGTAACCATTCCAGCTTTGGTCTGGAAGTTCCAACCCCC
>CABHPR010107744.1:0-13203 GCA_902168415.1 Peromyscus melanophrys
GAGAGTGAGAGACCTTCACACAAACAGACCTAAACGGGACGTCTCTCATCCAATCCCTCTCTTCAAGGCTTAGGGAACTCTGAGGAAGACAGGACGTCGAGGCAGACAGATTGTATGGGCCTGTGGGGATGGAGGATACCAAGGAACCAAGACCTCCTGCAAACAGCAGGACTGACAGACAGGAACTCATAGAGACAGTGGAGGTATGCATGAGGCCTACAGGGGTCTAAGGCTGATGGGGTCTCAGCTCTGAGAAAGGAAGTGGACCCAAGTCCCCATCCCTAACCCAGAATCTATCTCCAGTTGACAACCACTCACAAAAGAAAACTTAGTTTTATCCAACAGAGTTTCAGTGGGTATACATAACACACACTGAAGGGAAGGCCCTGTGCCAACAGAAAAGGAACTCAATGGTGTGTTTTTAGGGCTTTTGTCTCCTAATGCTTTGTAAGGACATTTTTTTTTTTACATAGATCTTTTTTAATTTAACTTTTAAAATTTTTGCTTATATATTACAGTTTTTTGTTTTCTTTTTATGTTTTTTTTTTTCTATTTGTGCAAAGTGTGTGTCTCAGTGTCTGTACATTTTCTTGTGCTTTTTTTGGCTCCTTTTCTCTCCTGTTTATTTTTTTCCCCTGTTCTGGCCTGTTTTTATTTTATTTTATTATTATTATTTTTTATTTGGATGCCTGTTTGTTTTTTAATGAGAGAAAGAAAAGGTGCGGAGAGTTTGGGAGGAAGTGGGGGAGGAGAAACTATAATCATAATATGTTGTGTGAAAGAAAATCTATTTTCAATTACAAGAAATTAAGAGATGGCCACCCGTGGCCTATAGGAGCCATCCCTGTAGCACAGTAGGGCAGAGAGAAGTGTGACTCAGGGGGATGGGAGGATGTTCAAGGGCTGATATAGCCGTAGGAGAAGCACATGGAAAGCAGAATGGCCTCTTCCCTCAGTGTTTCCCATAGGTGCGGATTGTCTGAGACTGGCCAAGTCACTGCTGCCCAGTAAGAGAGAAAAGAATGCAAGTAACAACTGTTCTGGTGGAAGATCCACCTCAACTCCCCTCCCCCATCTCTTTCCCCAAACCCGCCCCTTCAAAGCCCGCCAAACACAGCTCCTCCCCCAGAGAGGCTCAAGACCACTCCCACAGGGTATTTAAGCTGCATCCTAGAAAACAAACACGTGGTCTCTTGTCCGTCTCCCCCCCCCCCCCCCCCCCCAGGGAGGGGGCGGGAGAATCACCCAGGAACACTCTACCCATTAAACGGGGGGGCTTTTTCTAATTCAGTCTGATTTGGTCTGATTTGGATTGCTGCGTTGGTGGAGAGGCCTATCAGGTTGCAAAAACCTTTCAACAACCATAGCCCTTTGCCTTAAGATGAATTAATATGCACTGATAACTCAAGAGGAGAGGCATCACCTGATTCGGTGCTCCCAGAGCCTGGCCTTGCTCACTGGCCAGCATCCTGGCAGGTAGCTGTGACACCATCAAACTGTGTAATTGAGAGAGAGAGCTTAATTAAGAGACTGTGTCAAAAAATGTGCACATGTTTTAAGAAAAATAACAAGGAGTGAAACAATGCCCAGAAGCAGGGAGCTTTCGATACCTCCCTGCCTGAAGAGATGAGGGCTAAGAGGACAGTCTGAGAGTATGAGTGAGATTCCCAGTAGCAGCTAAGAAAATGGAGAGGAAGGGCATTTGGTTTGAGGTGACCCAGCAGCGAGAGGGAGGTAAGTACCTTAACTTCCACTTGGCACCTTTTGATTTCATGCTGGCATTTCACTTTAACTGACTCCCATTGACTAGAGGACACCGCTGGGTAAATTTACAGGGTTCAGCTTCCCAGGGTACAAAATACTGGGGAGAAGAGTGGTGGGAATCTTGAAGGGCAAGCAGAAGGCACCCAAGCATATTTCAACCGGCTCTGATGAAGAGACACAAACATGGGGCTAGAGAGATGGCCCGACGGATGAGAACAATGGTTGCTTTCTCAGAGGACCAGAGTTCTATTCCCAGCACCCACATGGTGGTGACTCACAACCACCTGTCACTCCAGTCCCGGCAGATCGGATCCATTTTCTGGTCTCTGCAGGCCCTGCATGTGCACGGCTCACAGACATACATGCACACAAAACATTCATACACATAAATAAGTGAAGACACAGATAAAAAGCCAGACATGGATGTCTTTTTAAAATTTATTTTATTAAATTTTCTATTCATTTTACATACCAACCATAGATCCCCCTCTCCTCCCTCCCCCCCCCCCCCCCACCCCCCCCCCCCACCCACCCCCTATTCCCACCTCCTCCAAGGCAAGGTCTCCCATGGGGAATCAACAGAGCCTGGTACATTCAGTTGAGGCAGGACCAAGCCCCTCCTCCCTGCACCAAGGCTGAGCAAGGTATCCCACCATAGGGAATGGGCTCCAAAAAGCCAGCCCATGAACCAGGGTCAGATCCCAATCCCACTGCCTGGGGGCCCCCTAAATAGTTCAACAACTATCTCGCCTATCCTGAGGGCCTAGTCCAGTCCCACGGGGGCTCCACTGCTCTTGGTCCACAGTTCATGCATTTCAAATAGTTTGGCTGGCCATCTCTGTACATTTTCCCATCATGATCTCGACAGACATGGAATTCTTGGCCGAAGTTAGAAGTGTAAGAGAGATGTTAGAGCTCCAGGCATCAGCAACATGGAGAACTTCTTCCTCCCTGGAAGGACAGGTGGTAGAAAGAGCTTTAGTATGGGGCCACATTGTGGGTGAGGGGAAAAGGAGAGAGGATTATCTCAAGGAAATTCTGTTCCTGACAGGCTATGACTAAAATGAGCAGCAAATAGGCAGTCAGCACTCTAGTCTCTCTGATTCTTGAGGTTCTTGCCAGTGTTCCACATTGGTCCAACCCTACCAGAGATAAACCAGGAAGGGTCCCAGAGGTGAAATCGTAGTGCTAAGTCTCCTAGGGTGTGGACTAATGCCAGGAAGGGCGAGCAATGCATCCGGGAGATGATGACTCACAGAGCAACCTAACAACATTTATTCCATCTTATTTTAGCTCCCTATTGCTATAACAAAACACCTGAAGTTAAGTACTTTATAAAGGAGCGAGGTTTATATAGCTCCCCCTTTGTGAGCTCAAAAATTCAAATTGTATGTTGCTGGCAAGAGTAGAGGAAGAAATTACATGGGGAGACAGGTGAGAGAGTGACTCAGGCTTGCTCTTTCAGAACTTTCTTTTTTGAGGTCCCACTAGACTCTCAAAAAAAAAAAAACTACATCAAAATGAGCTAGTTATTTCCTACAAAGGCTCAGATCTCAAGAGGCTTCACATACCCCCATACACCGAGGACCAAGCTTCCAATGCATAAACTCCAGTGGGGGCACCCTTGTATTGTATTTGTGCATTATCTCTTTATGTCCTGGGGAATTATGTAGTCATCTGTATTCAGCAAATATTCACTGGGTTCCTAGTGAGTATCAATCACTCTCCTGAGCACTCTGGAGAACATGAAAAAGCAGGAGAGTTTATTATGCAGTAAGAGAGTGATCACATTTTGAACCATATATGCAAAATAATTTTAGATGGTGCCCACTGCTATGGAATGAACAGTGCATAATGGAAAGAGGGAGGTATTATAGGAAGGGTCATTTGAGCTGAGAGCAGATAAGAAGGGTAGAGCTAGCCTTGCCAGAAACCAGAGGGGTAGAATACTCTAGTTAGCACAAAGAACAAATGCTAAGACTGGGTGAGTGGCCTCCAAGAAAGGGACACAGACTGGAGCAGGAGGGAGACAATAGGATGGGCCTGGGAAAGACACTAAGGAATACTTGGAGGCTGTGTGAATGAATACAAAGGGAAGTTGCTTGGAGAATGGTTTCCTCTGATGTGTGATGCGAAACATCACTCCACTGTGTGAAGAATGCCCTGTGGGTGGGAGGAGGGCAGGAAATGCAGAAGAGGTGCAAAAACAGGAAGCCAGGAGCAAGCCAGGAGGCAGTCAGTGGTCCACAGCCCCTGAGGAACAGTAGCAACTCCATGGCAGCTGGTTTGGTAGGGTGTGAATTGACTGGGGTATGTTTTACAGAAACAGACAAGCAGCTTATAGCCTGGTATTGTGTAAGGAAGGGAAAACAGCTCATGGGTCTTTTTAATAACTCCGTGGATTCCATTCTTGAAGCTCCACCCCCATGACTTAACATCACCACACAGGGCTAGACCATAGACTGTGATGCTACCTATTGTAGGGACAACCAAAACATTATTATATTGTTGAGTTAGGGGAACCCTCTTAATATATAATAGTTCTCTTTTCTAGAAGAATGAAGTTTGTCTAAAAATGGACAGTATAAATATTTCCTTTTGGATCCCTTCACTTTTGTTCTTTCCCTGTGCATTAATATGAGTTACTTGCTACAACCACCATGGATTGATTGCGTTCTCTATTCTTTGTCACTGTTGACTTTTTTAACTGGTTTGTTTGGTGTATTTACATATAGTAAAATGTCGTCCTAGTAACAGGTGTGAAGTTACCCTCTTCCTTGTACTTTCCATTGCCTCATGCAATTTCTACTCTTTTTACTTTTGCAGGCAGGCCACGGTTTTCTTTGGGGCTGATTATTGAGTGTGTGTGTCTGTTTTGCATTTAAGTAACCATGCATTATTTTAAACTCCTGGTTTGGATTTATATACTTCTTGTTTTCTTTTACTCTAGGAATTTTAAGTTGTTTACTTAAAATCAACAAAGCATAAACGTAGTGACTACTTTTAAGAAAGTTTGACCTCAATATACTCTCTCTTGGTTTGGATAGTTTAGATGTTATTCAAATTTACCTTTTTTGTTCCTTCGGTTGGTTGGTTTGGTTTGTTTCTGAGACAGGGTTTCTCTGTGTAGCCCTGGGCTGTCCTGGAATTCACACTGTAGACCAGACTGGCCTTGAAGTCATAAATATCCACCTGTCTCTGCTTCCTGAGTGCTGGGATTAAAGCTGTGCACCACCGCTGGCCCACTTCAGAGAGGTTTGCAGCATCGACCGTTAGCTAGGGAGAAGTATGACAAAGATTCTCCAGGTGGATGGAACCTGCCAATCACTTGATTTCAGGCTTCCATACTTCAGTAATCGGGAAAAAGAAATCTGTCCTTTAGGTTTTTATTAATTTTATTTATGTGTATGGGTGTCTTGTCGGCATGTATGTCTGTGTACTGTGTTTGTGTCTGGTGCACACAGAGGCCAGAAGAGGGTATCAAATCCCATGGGATTGTAGTTTCAGATGGTTGTGAGCCACCACGTGGGTGCTGGGAATTGAAACCCCTCCTCTGGAAGAGCAGTAGGCAAAAGCTCTCTTACCTACTGGACCATCACTCCAGCCTCGATTTTTGTCATTTAAACCATTCAGTTTATGGTACTTGCTAAAGCATCCCTAGGAAGCTGATAGGAGTTTTGGAGCAAGGCTCTAAAGTTCATCTACTGTAAGCATATCTAAAGCTGTTGAATAGTTTCAAACTGGGTAGCAAAGACTAGAGGAATTTTAGTGTACTTGATTTTTAAAAATGTAGGCTGCTGGAAGAGACAGTTGGTAGAAAGATGAGTGTTAATGATGATTCTGGAAGATATTAGAAGGAAAAGGAGGATATGTTATTGGAAGATGACAGGCAGGCACTCCTCAATATAACACATGGAAAACTTGGCTGAGGTACCCTGTAGCTGGGCTGGAAGCAGAGCTTGTAAGTGATGGAGTTGGATGTTTAACTGAGGAGATTCCCAAGCAATGTATGGGAGGTACAGTAGAGGAAAGGTATCACTTGAGAAAAGAATAGTCAAGCCAGAAGGATCGAGAACATTTTAAAACTGTGCTCTAACTTATTAAACTACCTGTCCACTCACAAGTCAACATATTGTGATTTGAGAATGTCTTAGCCTGTTCATACTGGCAAACAAAACAAAGACCCAAGTCATGTATTGGATAGAACACTAAGGGTGTGGCTATCAACCTTTTGCTTGAGAGATTAAGAGTATACTCATATCCAGTTGAAATAATGTCTCAGCAGTAACCACAAGTAGATGCAGAATATTTAGAAATGATCAGTGGAAAATATAGTCTAATAATATGAACCTCATTGACATGTGTGGGACATCCATCCACAAGGTTCTTGAAGACGTCATATCTGCCAGCTTAGACTGAGGACAGAGATGGAGTAAAATGAAACATATAACACTTCTTTTTGTGAGGAGAGAGAGACACAGAGACAGGCACACGCATACACACACACACACACACACACACACACACACACACACACACGGGGAGGGGGGGAGGGGCTCACACAGACTCTCAGATCATTGCTTTGGGTACAGAAAATAGAACAGAGGAGTGAGACCAGGAACTTTAGAAGCCCAAGAGTGAACAACTGGGCCACATAGGACTCTCTTAGGCCTTGACTAATAGATTTTGCTGGGAACTTGCTTGCTACCGGTGACTCTTTTCACCTATATTGTTTTCTCCCTTTGGGGAGACAAAAAGGTTTATTTGGGCTCAGGGTTCCAGAAACATCAGAGATTGTCATGCCTGAGAAGCTACAAGCGTGGTGGCTGGAGCAGCAACCCGAGAGTGACCATCTTGAACCGTAAGCAAGAAGCGGAGTGAACTTGACGTGGCAGGAGCCTTTAAACTCTCCAAGCCTGTCTCCAGTGACTAGTTTCTCTAACAAGTCCACACCCCCTAAACCTCCCAAACAGCATCGTCTCCTGGGAACCCAGGATTTAAATGCCTCAGACTGTGTAGGACATCTTTCAATCAAACCACCACACAGCCCTAGGAAGTGAATGTATTATCCTGTATTTTTCTGATTGCTTTAAGATTTATTTTTCTTTTGGGTTCTGCTGCTGCACTGTGGCATGTCTAAGATAAATCTTTTTTTTCCTTGAGACGCGACTCTCACTGAACCAGAGGCGTACCTTGCCGGTTCTATTAGGCCTCTTGGAATTTAGTTGCTTCTTGCATTGCTGCTAGTTCCTATTTTTCTATTTGAATTTGTCCTGAGAGTTTCTTGTTTCCTTTTGGCCTCTGAATGCTTAAATATTTCTAAAAAATATTTTTCTAGAAGCTCTCATTGTTTTTTTCATGGAGAAGCTGCTGTTATTAGCCTGGCTTGGATTTAATAGAAAGAGAGGTCTCTGCTAAACCGATCTTTTAATAACTAAATTGGGTCATGCCAGTATTTTGCTTAATACTCTTTGATGGCTACTTACTGTGCTTAGCATCGAATCCCCAAAACTACACCTGGCCCTGATGCTCCTGCCTGGATCAAACTGTTCAGCTGCTTCCCGGAACAGTCTCTTGCACGCTCTGCCGCAGGCCACACTTCTTCAAAGTCTACCTTCTTCCAGGTTGTTTCCACTCTCATTCTTCTCTGTCATTATTTTCCCAATTGAATATTAACCATACTTCATATTTTAATATACAAGATGCAAAGGCATCATCAAAGGACAAAGGATTTTAGAATGACTTGGAGTGTTACTATTTCAGGGCAAAAGTGTTTTTGTCTATATCTCATGTCACACGGTGCAGACATTATTATGTCTACCTCATTTAGGGCAGTCATATTTATTGAGGCTCTCTCTTTATTAAGTAGTGTGTTGGAATAGGAGGATTCACAGGTGAGCATGGGAGCTGGGGAGATAGTTTGGTGGGTAAATTATACAACAACCAGAATTCTGATTTCCGGAACCCATGAAATACCAGGCAGAAAAAGGCAGAGACGGAGGATCCCAAGAGCAAGCTGGCTAGCAAGACTAGCCATATCAGAAAGATCTGAGTTTGACTGAGAGACCTTGTCTCATTGAATGAGGTGGAAGATCAATCAAGGATGATTTCTGTCATCAACCTCTGGCCTCTACATGCCCTACACCCATTCATGCCTACACATATGCAAACATGCCTACACATAAACGTACACCAATACACTCAAACAAAAACGGAAAAATAACCACCTCAGGGATTTACGGTCTGATGATGATAAATGATAAGACATTAATTTTTTTGTTAGAATAAAGGTCTGCAGGGGTTAGGGGGTCTCTGAAAGAAAGTAGCCAAGCCTGGGAGTCCAGGGAAGGCTTTTCCATATCTTTCCACAAGGTGCATTGCCGTCCAATAGCCCTAGCATATGGAGCAGAGTTTGCTTTGATTAAATTGGGCAGCTGGGAAGGTAATGTTAGCAGAAATGATGCTTTCTGTCCTTTGGCAAGAGCATAAGCATTTATATTAATTTAGCCAAGAGCTTTCTTTGTACTCATGATAACTAACGAACACTTGTCCACATGTCTCAGAAGAACAGCTTGTAAAATAATGACAGTGTTTTGACTGGGAAGTGAACTGTGATAAACTTGTAAAGCAAACCCCCTCTGCTTGTCCCAAAAGAGAATGGCACTGCTGACCACAGAGTGGGCAGTTTTCATTTACTGGGGAGCAGCTGCGAGGTTTCTAAGGCTCACACAAGACTGTAATTAAGAAAACCATCAGATATTTACAGAATATTTTACCCAAACACAAAAGAATATATCTTCTTGTCAGCACCACGTGGAACTTTCTCCAAAATTGACCACATGCTCAGACACAAAGCTAATCTCAACAGATAGAAGAAAATTGAAATAATACCCTGCATCTTATCGGACCACCATGGGTTAAAGCTGGATATTAACAACAGAAACAACAGAAAGTTTACAAACTTTCTTGGAAACTGAGCAACTCACTACTGAATGAAAAATGGGTCAAGACAGAAATTATAGACTTTCTAGAAATGAATGAAAATGAATACACAGCATACCCTGTGGTGATAGTGTTCCCCCAAATATTGTGCACCCTAATAAACTTATCTGAGGTCAGAGAACAGAACAGCCACTAGATATAGAGGCCAGAAAATGGTGGCACACACGTCTTTAATCCTAGCATTCTAAAGGTGGAGATCTGTCTGGATCTCTGTAAGTTCAAGGCCACACTGGAAACAGCCAGGCGTGGTAACATGAGTCTTTAATCCCAGGAAGTGATGGTAGGAAGCAGAAAGGTATAAAAGGTGTGAAAACCAGAAACTAGCCTGGTTAAGCTTTCAGGCTTTCGAGAAGCAGTTCAGCTGAGATCCATTTGGATGAGGACACAGAGGCTTCCAGTCTGAGGAAACAGGATCAGCTGAGGAATGGCGAGGTGAGGAAGCTGTGGCTTGTTCTGCTTCTCTGATCTTCCAGCATTCACCCCAATACCCTGCTCCAGGTTTGATTGTATTAATGAGACCTGTTAAGATTCGTAATACAATACCCAAACTTATGGGACATAATGAAGATGGTTACAAGGGGCAAGTTCATGGTACTAAGTGCCTAAATTTAAAAAAAAAAAAAAAAGGAGAAATCTCATATTAGTAACTTAACAGCGTACCTGAAAGCTCTAGAGCAGTGGTTCTCACCCTTCCTAATTCTGCGACCCTTTAATACAGTTCCTCATCTTGTGGTGACCCCGACCATGAAATTATTTTCATTGCTACTTCATAACTGTAATTTTACTACTGTTAATGTAATGTAAATAATTTTGGAACTAGCAGGTTGTCAAAGGGGTTGTGACCCACAGGTTGAGAACCATTGCTCTAGAACAAAAAGGAGAAATCACAAGCCAAAAGGAGTGGATGGCAAGAAATAATCAAACTCAAGGCTAAAGCCAATAAAATAGAAATAAAATAAAACAAACAAACAAAATAAAACCAATACAAAAAAAAAATCAACGAAACCAAGTGTTGGTTCTTTGAGAAAAATCTAAAAATTTGACAAGCCCTTATCTAAATTAACTAAAAGGCAGAGATATACAATCCAAATTTATAAAATTAGAAATGAGAAGGGGAACATAATAACGGATACAGAAAAAATACAGAGAATCATAAAGACATACTTTAAAAACCTGTACTCTACCAAGTTGGAGGATTGAAAAGAAATGGATAATTTTCTTGATACATACCACAAACTGGCAGTAAGGCCCTTACTGATGAAGACAACACCTACTCAACTCACTGAACATGGAGAAGTCGAGCTGGTGCCTACTCAGAGCCTTCACCACTATGTGCTAGCATCTTTGGTAGAGGAAGGTACTCTGCACACTACCAAAGGAGAAATATAAACACCAATCCAGCTACAAACCCTTGGACCTACAATGGTGTCCTGCCTGTAAGACATGCTAGGGCAATGGTGGCACAAAGCTTGTGGGAGTAACCAACCAATAACTGCTTTGACTTAAGGGCCCACTCCATGAGATGGAACCTATACCTAACACTGCTTGGGTGACCAAGAGCCTGAAACTAGATAGCCCAGGGACCTAGGGGAAAACCAAATACTACTGTTCTACTAAAAGAACATAGCAATAAAGTGACTCCTAATAACATTCTGCTAGACTCATAGATCAGTGCCTTCCTCAGTCATCATCAGAGAAGCTTCTTCCAGCAGCATGTGGGAACAAATACAGATACCCACACTCAGATAATATGCAGAGAGTGAGAGACCTTGGAACACTCGTCCCTAAATGAGATGTCTCCCTCAAACCCCTCGCTTCAGAGCTTAGGGAAACCTGCAGAAGAGAAAGAGGAAAGATTCTAAGAGCCAGAGGGAATGGGGGACATCAAGGAAACATTTCCCTCTAAGTCAACAGGATCAATGCACATACGCATTCACAGAGACTGGGGCAGCATGCACAGGGCTTGCACCAGATGGGGTCCTAGAGCTGAAAGGAGAGGTGGACACATGGTCTCATCCCTAACCCAGAAGCTATCTCCAGTTGATAGCCACTTGCAAATGAAAATTTAGTTTTTTCCAAGGGAGTCTCACTAGGGAAACAAACCACTCTCAGGAGGCTGCATGCCCAGCAGTAGATGGCCAACAGAAAATGAACTTAACAGCATCTTTAGGGGTGCTTTGTCTCATAATGTCGTGTCAGCCCTTTTTTGTTTGTTTTTAATTCTGTCTTTTTAAAATTTTTATTTTATTTATGTTTTTTTCCTTTTCCCTCTCTTTTTACCCTGCAGGTGCTTATGTATATTTATGGTTTCAAGTTCAGTGATTTTTTTTTTTAAGATGAGATTCCTGAGTGTGCAAACAAGTGAGTCTCTGTATCTATATAAGTTTCTTGTGCCTTTTCTTGGTCCCTTTTCCTTCTGTTTGTTTGTTTTGTATTATTCTGATGTGTTAGTTTTTGTTCTATAATATAACATATAAGATATTATTATAAAGTGTATATTATATATATTATATTATATTTATTATTTTATTATCCCTTAGAAGCCTATTTGCTTTCTAATGAGAGTCAGAAAGGGGGTGCATCTTGATGGGAGGGGAGGTGGAGATGAACCAGGAAGTGTAGAGGGAGGGGATACAATAATGATGATATATTATATGAGAAATAAATCTGTTATCAACAAAAGATTGAGAAAGGAAAATGATACCAGTTTCCACTTCCACAGCTGTGCATGCTGAAAGCCACCGGTCTTCTGTCCTTCTCCACTTCCATTTCTCTTTCTGTGGCATCTCTCTCACACTTTAGAAAAGGAGATGACATGCTTTTCCAGTGGAATTCATGGCATCCTGTTCTCCTTTTTATAAAAATTCAGACAAATCTCCACTAGAAGTGGAGCAGAGCAAATCTGAAATACAGTATCTGTGACACCAACGAGGAAGTGGATAGCTCAAGTGGTCAGCTGACAAACCCTTCTTAGTTGAGAATTTTCCATTTTCAATAAAGTTGATTGTATTTAAAAGCGTGTTTCACATCCCTAACTGTCAGAGGATTATAAATTCAAACTACTCTAAAGCCAGGCATGGTGCAGGATACCTTTAATCCCAGTACTTAGAAGGCAGGACAGGCAGATCTTTGTGAGATCTAGGTCAACCTGGTCTACACAGTGAGTTCTAGGCCAGCCAGGGCTACACAGTGAGAAATTGTCTTAAAAACAAAAAACAAAACAAGACAAAACAAAAAAACATAAAAATACTCTGAGATCTCTCTTGACCCAGTCAGAGCGGTTAACAAGAAAACAAATAACAACAAAGGATTGTGAGGATGTGGGGAAAGAGAAACACTTATCCACTGTTGGTGGGAGTGTACAAATCCAACAAATAGAACTGCCATATGACCCTGCTGGGTCATTCCTTGGTAAATACCAACAAGAGTCCATGTTCCATTACAAAGATAGTTGCATGCCCATGCTCACTGCTCTTTTCACAATAGCAAAGAAATGGCATCAGCCTAGATGTTCATTAATAGATGAGTGGGTAGTGAAAATGTGTTATGTTTATTTACATGGTGGAATTTTATTCATCCATAAAGAAATCGCATGAAAATGAACGGAACTGGAAAACATTATATTAAGTACATTCCCTCTCATGCAAATCCTAGTCAAATATGCAAAATTAAGTGGGAGTAAATGACAAGAAAATAGACAGGTAGGTAAAGGGTAGGAAATTAGAAAGGAGTCTATGGAGGAAGACGGGGGTTTTAAGGAAGTAAAGCAGGAAGACAGTAGAACATATGGAATGTTAAAGAGGGAGGGAGAATGCTGGAGTGGAAGGATACATTAGGGAAACAGGGTATGGGGGATTGGCAAGGACATGTGGGAAGGAGCCTGGGAGGGGACAACAAGAACAAAGCATTCTGAAAATGCCATAAAGAAATCTTACAGATCAAACAAATAAAGACCTAATCAAGTATAGCAGCACATACTTGTAACCTTGGTACTCGTGATGCTGGGGTAAGCAGCTCTATGGGAGTCTGAGGCTAGCCTGACCTATACAACATTGTTCTCTATCCAAGAAAAAGCCTAAGGGAGTTATTATGCTATTAAGAGATACATTTTATTTATTTCTTGATGCAATTTGATCATGTTCACCCCCCCCCCAACAATACCTGTTTCAGCTCTTCCTAGGTCCCCCTTCCACATGCATTTCATGCCCTTTTTGCCTCTTTTTCCTTATTTTCTAAAAGACTTCTTAGCCAATAGAGTATTTAACACTATATTTGATGGTAGATCACCATATTATTTATTATAAAATTTAGGAGTCTGCAGACTTGACTAAGAGGCCCACAGTAAATGTTTTCATTTCTTTCTATGCATTTGAGCTTTGTTTCTTGGCACTTACATGACATTTGAATTCCAGCAATAAATAATATTCATACATAGAT
>CABHPR010107745.1:0-13789 GCA_902168415.1 Peromyscus melanophrys
TAATTATCAATGGACACACTGCAGTGGACTTTAATGGGGCTGATAGATTTAAGCTAACTATGAAGAAAGCTGGCCTGGGGTAGGGGGTGCAAAAAAGAAAAAAAAAATCTTGCACTCAAGGCAAGAGGTCCAGTGTGAGGTCTTAGGGACCGAAGTACTTGAGAACAAGGGGATCAGTCATAGCCATGGGCTGGAAACTGTTCACACTACTGTACACAGAAGCTTGCCTGAATCTGGACTGGGGAAAGAGCAGAAAGGAGCTATTGGACCAGAGAAGGAATCAAAGGTGACTCTGGACTTCTCTACTGGAGTTCCTGGGAAGAGGGCACCAACTTTACCATGACAGCAGTTTGGGAGAATGACCTGAACCCACAGGGTCCTGAAACACAAGGTGTGAAGGGGGAGAGTCAGGGATGGAAAGATGAAGAAGACAGAAAGTTTGGGACCAGAAGGTCTTGCATGAACTGATGGCTCCTGTCCAGGATTTTATTAAGAAGTGCAGCATCTTATACACTGTTTGTGGGGGAAAATGGGCCAAGGTCAGCAGAAAGCTAAACTGAAAAAGAAAAAAAAATGTAGACAAGAAGAGAAGAGGTTATCTCAGACACAGCAGCTCTCAGACTGATAACCACAGCCTTTCTTTGGGGAAAGCCTGGCACCAAAACCTTAACTCCTTGGTAGCCCAGCCCCTGGCTGGACCTTGCCAAGTCTGCCCTTGAGCAGGGACACAGAACTAGTGTTTCCTTCTCCCTCTCATCAGGGCCTCTGAGAGGGTCTTGGTTCAGCTTGGCTCCCAACAGAAGACCCTGCCTGGGAAAAGTTTCAGGTTGTGCCGGAGCCCAGCTGTAACTGGCAGTGGCAAGTGGCACTGTCCCTCAGGCAGCTGGCACCGTGGATCTGGAAAGAGAGTTAGAGGCTCAGCTGGTTCCTCTCAACAACCCAGAGGACATAAAGAGGCTCTGGGAACCCCCGGGCGAGCTTACGCCCCAGGATAGTCGTCTGGGGAATGCCCGCAACACTTACAGATCTGATGGAGGCAGGAAAGGAAGGCAGAGAATATTACCCTGAAACCAAAGGGAAAAATAATATGAGCTCTGTGTGTGCTTCTCAGCACTAATAGTCCACTTTTCTGTTAAAGATATCTGTCCAGCCTCCATACTTGTGTATGTACATACCCCTACACACAAAATAGTAAATATAATAAAAATTAAAAACAAATAAATAAAAGTATATGTGCGGGGGAGTGGATGGAGTCCTGAGCGAACCATTACAGTCCAATGTGTATTACTGACATGGGCATGGCCATGTCAAGGACCCCAGTGCCTGAGACCCAGGGAAATGGCAAAGCCTTCCCCGGGTGAGGCTCAGAGGCACGGCAAATATGGTCCAAATGTGAGTGTTTATGGATGATTGACCAGTGTTTGCGGAAACTGTGGACCATAGCTTGCTCCTCCCAGAAGGTAACCACCGGAGACCTCTCCCTACAGAGAGAGACCTGCCATGGGCACCGGCACTAGCTAATCCTGCCTGTGCTGTGCCTAATAAAATTGCAGTTTCCGAGCTGTGTGGTAGGTGCCCTCCTTCAAAGTGAGTACAGCCCACCCTACCACAGCTTTTCTGTGTGTGTGTCTCTGATTTCTTCATTTCCCAGCCAGGTTCCCACACCTAAGCCCTGAGGACGAGGCACGTGTATTTACAGACTTTCAAATTATCCTGTGCACTTTTCTTTCCCTTTTTATTTTGTATTTATTTCCATATTAACTTATTTGTCTAGTTGTGGTGCTGATGGATTGAATTCAGGACCTTGCACATATTAGACAGATATTCTACAAAACCCTCAATTTTTACATTTATTTCGTGTGTGTGTGTGTGTGTGTGTGTGTGTGTGTGTGTGTGTGTGTGTGCATGCACCACAGTGCATGCATGGTGATCAGAGGACAACTTTCAGGAGTCTGGTCCCTCCTTCCATCACGTGAGTCCTGGGGACCTAACTCAGGATGTCAGGCTCGGTAGCAAGGGTTACCCACTGAGCCATCTTGATAGTTCAAGGCCTTGGTGTTTTGAGACAGGCCCTTTTTATATAGCCCAGGTTAGACTCTAATTTATGGTTCTCCTGCCTCTACTTCCTGAGTGTTGCCATCACAGCTGGTATGACGTACAATTTTTAGGTAGTACTAGGAATTGAACCTATGGCCTCCTGTACGTGAGTTAAATGCTCCACCGCTGGGCCACAGCTCCTGTGCAGATTTTAGACAAATATTTTAGTAAAACTCGAAGGCATCAGAACAGAGCACCAAGTTATTTCACCTGTGCACTCATCAGCTGCTTTTACGAAATGGGGATGGTTTTCCTCTGGGCAGAGGCACTCTGAAAAGATGCAACATGCTGGAAGAAGTCCAAATTATCTATCCCATCTGAAGCTCACATTACTCCACTGTAAAATAAGAATCATAACATGAACCTTCCAGGACTCCTTCTGAGGAGCTGAAATGGTGTGTTGAGGCACTGGAACACAGCAGGCTTTCTGGACCTCTTTTGGTTTTTTGTTTTAGTTTTTATTATTTTATGTTAAAAGTAATATCAAAGAAAAACAACCGAGGTGAGCAGAAATAGTTTCCTTTATGTTTCCACGGTAAGCAGAATTCTAAAGTGGTCTGGGTGACTGCTAGCCTCCTGTACCCCTTATTTAATCACCTCCCTTTCAGTGGAAGCAGAATCTGCAGCTTATTTGTATTTAAGAACGATATGACAGGTCCAGGGAAATGACTCGCTGGTCAAGAGCACTGGCTGCTCTTGCAGGGGACCCAGGTTCAGTTCCCAACACCCACACGGCAGCTTAAAATAGCCTTAACTGCAAAACCAGAGGATCTGGTACCCTCTTCTGGCCTCACAGACATCAGGCACGTATGTGGTGCACATACATACATGCAGGCAAACACCAACACATATAAAATAGAAACAAATAAATATTTTTTTAAAAGTATGACAGTTAGTTGTGGTGGAACATTCCGGTTCCCCGATGCTAGCCTCAGGAAACTGAGTGTCTTAGTCACAGTGCTATTGCTGTGAAGAGACACCATGACCGTGACAAGGCTTATAAAAGAAAGCATTTAGTTGGGGCTTGCCTACAGTTCAGAGGTTTAAGCCATTGTCGTCATGGAGGGAAGCATGGCGGCGTGCAGGTTGGAGAAATAGCTTGAGAGTTCTACATCCAAACCAGTAGGCCGCAGGAAGAGAGGGACACTGGGCCTGGCTTGAGCATTTGAGACCCTAAACCTCATGCCCAGTGACACACATCCCCCACGCCTCCTAATGCCACTCCCTAAGCATTCAAATATATGAGCCAAGCCTGGTGGTGGTGGTGGCGCACACCTTGGGAGGCAGAGGCAGGCAGATCTCAGTGAGTTCGAGGCCAGCCTGCTCTACAAAGTAAGTTCCAGGAATGTTACACAGAGAAACCCTGTCTCAAAAACCAAATCAAACCAAAACAAATACGTGGGCCTTTGGGGCCATTTTTATTCAAGCCACCACACTAAGGTAGGGGGATTATTCAGAGTTTGAAGCCAATATGGCCTACATAGCAAGATGTTGCCTTTAAAAAAAGAAAGAGGTGCATGCATCAGGGGTGGAGAGGTGAGTAGGGGGTGGAGGGGGTGGTAGGGCGTGGTAATTGGAGAAGCCTCAAGCCTTCCCTGGGGTAACCTAGCGCTGGGACCGCAGGCCTCTACCACCAGACCCAGCTTGGTGCTCACAGTTCCAAGTGATTATAGTTTTAATGAGACTGGGGATACTGGAGTCCCAATCTCAGTCTGTAGGTTAGCCCTTTAACCCCAGGGGCTTTAGGACTTTTTGTTGTTCTCATTATTGCGGCCCTTAATTTAAATTGGTTACTGTTTGTATTATTGAGATTTTCTCAACTATTTCCCAGAATTACCTGCAATGCTTTGAGAGTCTAGCAGGATCTTAGGTATTTCGAAATACATTATTTCCACAACACCCTGCAGCAGGGTTTTGTCTGCTGAGGTTTGAGTTTACTGTGTTCTGTAGTATTTGGGACTTTTGTTTGTTTCCTTGGGTTTTGGTGGTGGCAGTGTTTTTGAGACGGGGTTTCGCTTCGTAGCCCAGGATGACCTCAAGCTCCAAATCCTGCCCCAGCTTCCCAAATCACTGCGTGGTCACCTGTATGTACCGGCACAGCACACCCGTAAGCTGTTTTGTAGAGCTCCGTCTTGTTAGTTTGGGGTTTTATTTAATAAGATTGGGAGTTGTTTGGTTTTATTTGTGTTTAAGACTGAGCCTCACATTGTAACACAAGCTGGTTTGGAATTCACTATGAAGTCCAAAATGGCCTCAGGTTTGCAGCAGTCTCCTGCCTCAGGCTCCTTCCTGCGCTGTGAGGGGGTCTCTGCAGATGTCAGTCAGAGAAGCAAACCTCAAAGAAACAGGAATGAAAACTCAGATCAGACTGACTTCATCAACCCGGATCAAAGTGTCTGATATCAGGTGATTTATCCCCAACATATTTAAGTCCAGTATAATTTGGGGGGGGGGAGGGTGTAGTTTCCTGGTGTAATACAATCCCCAGTGCACAGGAATCTTAATTACATTGACTCAGGATACGGTGATTTCTTCCAAGAAGATGGGTTCTAGAGATAGGCTGCCTGTACTAGCTTCAGGGTTTAAGGCTCTGGCCTGGTCTCAGTCATGCGGATAGTGTAGAGGTCATTTGGGCTATTAGTCACCTCTGGTCCTGGTGGTGGGAGCCCCTGGCTGTAAGGGTCATTTAGATTACTAGCCACCTCCCATCCTGGTTGTAGGAGCTTGATTTGGCCTGGCCCAACAGATAAAGCAGATCACTGGGCTGTTAATCACTTCCAGTCCCCAGCCTTCTGGATGGAAGAACAGGTTTTTCATCTTTCCCAGTGGAAAGACAACCATATACTATTAACATTCTTGGTTTCTCTGGAGATCTGTGGGCTCAAGGATTTGTATGATCTCCACAGCGCTGGAATTCCATCCACCATCCACCACTCCTTGCTAACAATAATTTTAAGAGCACATGCCCAGTAAACTAAAATTATAAAAGATAAGAATAAACAAGGAAAAGCTTTCCCCTCCCTTGAATCCTTATAAGTCGCTGTTATTATTGGTTTTCTAATGTAAAAATCCCCAAACAGTGTTTTACATAACAACACATACATACATACGTACATACATACATTTTCTTTCCTACCACTTACCAGGAGGTGAAATGTGAACTGGAACCCAATCAAACCTCTACTGATTTGCTGGGAATGCAGAGGAGAGAGATTGTGATACGCCACACGATAAGGAAAGCAATCAATAAGACCAAGATAGAGAAGCTTGCTATAGAAATAGCCCAGTTGCTTCAACTAAGGAACGACAGGGGAAAAGAAAGGCCAAGAGGATACATAGTACCAAGAGTTAGAAAACATTACAGTCGCTCATGGCATGTACAGGTCTCCTCAATTCCAATGTAAAGGTTTGCTGTTTTGTTTTGATTTTTAAGATTAATTCATTTTTATTTTATGTGTACGAACATTTTTGCCTCCATGTATGTCTGTGCACCACATGCATGCCTGGTGTCCAGGGAGGCCAGAAGACGGGCTTTGATCCCCCGGAACTGGAGTTACAGATGGTTGTAAAAGGGGACCCGGGAACTAAACCCCTATGCCAGAGAAACAACTGTTCTTAACTAATGAGCTGTCCCCCAGGCCCCAAGTTTTTATTTTTATTGATTTTGTTTTGTTTTAAAGTTTATTTGAAACGAAGTCTCAGTATGTAGTCAAAGCTGGCCCTAAACTTGTGATTCTCCTGCCCGCTGGGTGCTGGGAGGGACTACCATACCCAGCAAAGATTCATTTCACATATAAATACAAAACAAAAACCTCCAAGTAAAAAACAGTGAGGTACTTGTCCAGAGACGTCAGCTAGCAGCTTTAAAATACATACATTTCAGTTGGGCATGGTGACGCACACCTATAATCCCAGCACTTGAAACACAGAGGCAGGAGGAGGCCAAGAGTTTGAGGTCAGCCTGGCCTAATAGAGTGAGTTTCCAGCCAGCCAGGGATGCACAGTGACAGCCTGTCTCAAAAATAAATAAATAATGTGTTTTATGTTCCCATGATATAACTCAACTTTGAAGGAAATTCCAGACACTGTATTATGTCGCAATGAAATGTTTCTTTACGTATCCTTAAAAGATAAGGGTTGTGGGGCAAGCTTACATCTAAAACAATGAACAGTTCATCTTTAATTATTAAAGATACAGTTAGTGTTCAAATTTCAATTTCCATCTTTGTGTATGTATCTGAAAAACACTTTGAATGGGGGCCAGCAAGATGACTCAGGGGGTGAAGACAGTTTACTAAGCTGGACAACCCAGGTCCAGCCACTGGGACTCACTTGGTGGAAGAAGAGAGCTGATTCCTCAAGTTGTGAGGCCCTTCACACAAATGCTAGAGTGCAAACACCCACACCCACCATGCATACCACACACCAACAAATACTGACAATAAAAAATAAAAAATAAAAACTTCCCAGTACCCTCAAGGGGCAGCCCACAACCACCACTCCAGCTCCATGGGATCAAACAACCTCTTCCGGCCTCCAGGGGCACCCACATACACTTGGTATATACTCAGACATACTCATATACTTTTTAAAGTAATCTTTAAAAAAGAAAAGCCCTTATAGACATGCTCCAGGATTTGTTTCCATAGTGATTCTAAATCCTGTAAAACTGACAATTAAAACTGACCATCCCATATAACTACGGAGTGGAAAAGAGTTGAGATTCAATACAAAGCAGTCTGGTGTCAGATCCTGGGCTCTTACCTCCTAATGAGAGATGGTAGCTGCCAACTAGCTAAAAAGTACGTGACTGGGTCCAGCTGGTCTTTCACTTGTCCCCTGAGGTCAAATGGCAAAGAAAACCAAACTGCAATAAGAAAGCCTCATGCTGAAGAGATGGATATGCGGTTGAGAGCACTGGCTGCTCTTCCCGAGGATGCAGGTTCTATTCCCAGCACCCACACGGCAGCTCACAACTGTCTGTAACCCCAGTTCCTAGGAACCCGATGTCCCTTTCTGGCCTCCGTGGGCAGTGCACACTTTGGTTCAAGGACACACATGCAAGAGAAACACCCAGATACAAAAAATAATAAATATTGAAAGGAAGCCCCTTGCAGGATACCGGGCTGTCTGTGGTCAACCTGATCAGTCTGAAGCACCATTTCCTGTTTAAAGGGAGTCCCATTGCATTGAACAGTTATCAGAGGACCAGGACACACCATAAGGCCTCTGAGAATTTGAACTCCCTGCTTTTAGTGCCATT
Organism: Peromyscus melanophrys; assembly: GCA_902168415.1. Taxonomy (NCBI): domain Eukaryota; kingdom Metazoa; phylum Chordata; class Mammalia; order Rodentia; family Cricetidae; genus Peromyscus; species Peromyscus melanophrys. The sequence goes on from CABHPR010107745.1 coordinate 7,361, forward strand.
CAGTGCCTTTCTGTTCCCAGTCAGGTTAGCCTGGGAGTGAGTTCTTCCAAGTCAGCTTACGTCAAATCTGATCCTGCTGGCATGGCTGTGTCTACTGTGTGAGCTCCTCACTGTCCTCTGCACACTGTGGCTCCACCTCTTCCTGAGCACCCTCTTTCCCGCTCCCCTAGGGGCCTCTGCCCATGCTGCCTACTGCTTGGAACATTCATTCCTAACCTTCCTGGCTCTTAGCCTACAAGCCCCTTTCTGGAAGAGACCTTGCCTTCCTCTGTGGTGGTTTTAATGCAAATGGCCACCATAGGCTCATGTATTTGAATGTTCCACCTAGTTGGTGGAACTGTTTGGAAAGGATTAAGGGGTGTGGCCTTATCAGAGGAGGTGTGTCACTGTGGGTGGGCTTTGAGCTTTGAGATTTCAAAGCCCCTCACTGCTTTTTGTATTTTTTTTTTTTTTTTTTTTTTTTTTACTCTTTATTCTTTTGGGGGCCCACCCACCCACAAATAAATCACACATGGAGGATTATTCTTAATTATAAATGCCTGGCCTTAGCTTGGCTTGTTTCTAGCCAGCTTTCCTTAACTTAAATTATCCTGTCTACTTTTTGCCTCTGGGCTTTTACCTTTCTCTGTTTCTTTTACTCTTTTCTTTTACTCTTACTCCATGTCTGGCTGTGTAGCTGGGTGACTGGCCCCTGATGTCCTCCTCTCCTCCTTTTCTTGCTCCTTCCTCTCTCTTGCTTCCCGATCCCTCTTTTTCTCCTTCTACTTATTCTCTCTGCCTGCCAGCCCCTCCTATCCTTTCTCCTGCCTAGCTATTGGACGTTCTGCTCTTTACTGGACCAATCAGGTGTTTTAGACAGGCACAGTAACACAGCTTCACAGAGTTAAACAAATGCAACATAAAAGAATGCAACACATCTTCGCATCATTAAACAAATACTCCACAGCATAAACAAATGTAACACACCTTAAAATAATATTTCACAACAGTTTCTTGTAGGCAGATTTTTCTATCCATCAGTCAGCTCCCAAATCACAACACAGAGACTTATTATTAATTATGAAAGCCTAACCGATAGTTTGTTAGGCTTGTTTCTAACTAGCTCTTATAACTTAAATTAACCCATTTCTATTAACTTACTTTCTGCCTTGTGGCTTTATTACCTTTACTCTGTACTGCTCATGCAGCTTTCCTGCTTCCTCCGTGTCGAGCTGGAGACTCAGCTGTCTTCTTCCCAGCATTCTCTGTGCCCTGAAAATCCTGCATAGCTGTTGACCACTCGGCTTTTTATCACACCGATCACAGCAACACATCTTTACACAGTGTACAGAAATATTCCGCAACAGTTGCTTTGGTCATGAGTCTCTTCCCAGCTGTCTTAGTGTTCTATTGCTGTGAAGAGACACCATGACCACAGCAACTCTTATAAAGGAAAACATTTAATTGGGGCTGGCTTACAGTTCAGAGGTGTAGTCCATTGTCATCATGGTCAGGAGCATAGTGGCCTGCAGACAGACATGGTGCTGGAGAAGTAGCTAAGAATTCTACATCCAGATCCACAGGCAGCAGGCAGAGAGACACACTGGACCTGGATTGAACATTTGAAACCCCAAAGCCCACCCCCAGTGGCACACTTCCTCCAAAAGGCCACACCTACTCCAACAAGACCACAACTCCTAATCCCTGTCAAGTAGCTCCACTCCATAATGACCAAGCATTCAAATCTATGAGCCTATGGGGGCCATTCTGTTGGGTCTGGGGTCTCAATATGGGAGAGAGACCACCAAAGTCTATTAAACCAGAAGCAAACTTTATTCCAGAAAAATAAAAAATTAAAATAATAAAAACAAAAAACACCACAGGGTACAAAAGATTATCAGCTAGCTGAGACCACAGCCAATGTTGGAATTCTGAGGCTGTGGCAGCTGGAGGGGGGTTATGAGCCTCTTTTGATAGTAAGGGGTAAGCATGAGACATAGACAAAGGAAATTTTTACAATTCTAAAGTTAAACTTTTGGAGACAAATTGTTTTAGGTTTTTACAATTTTCCATGAACAAGGTTTTAGGGGGTTTTGGCTAAACAATATTCGTATATCCTGCAGCCCTTCTTGACTCAGTTAATTGAGGTTTGCCCAAACCTGTAGCTTCTCCTGACACAGCTGGGTTCCCACTGGGGGGCGATACGAAACAACGCGAGGCAGGGGGTTGTCACACCGAACTCATTAAAAGGTAACTTTGGTTTCGGCAGTGAGTGCTAGGTGGCTGTGGAAGAATAGCTAACCCCAGGGCTGCAAAGGGCAATCTTTTTTCCAGACAGGGTTTCTCTGTGTAGCTTTGCGCCTGTCCTGGATCTCGCTCTGTAGTCCAGGCTGGCTTCGAACTCACAGAGATCCGCCTGGTTCTGCCTCCCAAGTGCTGGGATTAAAGGCGTGTGCCACCGCCGCCAGCTGCAAAGGGCAATCTTTAGTAAAAAAAAATTAACATTTGGGCTGTTGACAGAGCTGCCCATCGTAAAACATGGAAGGGCCCAGTTAAAGGTTAATCCTTTTTTTTTTGACGCTCTTCCGATCTACCTGCTAGCCAAGCTGATGGTTGCCAGTTTTTATTTTTAAGTTTATAATTTTATATTTCCATATTCCTGGACCTTCAATTCCTATTCAAGCCGCCACAACAACAGAAAAGCAGCTAAGACAAGCCTCCAGCACTTAGCGAGAGCGCGTCCGTCCCATTTTCTGACGGCAGTACTTCCTATCTTAATGCTTGCTGTTATTTCTGATGGTCACTGATTTCACATCTGTCTTTCTTTCTAGGTACTAAAAGTCTAGGAAGTCAAAAGCCACTCTGTTTGGTTAATCTTGTGGCATCACTGCCTAAGAGATTGTCTGCCATCTAATAGACAGGATTTTTTTTATTTTTTATTTTATTTTATTTTTTTTGACAGGGTCTATGTAGTCCTGATTGTCCTGGAACTCCCTATGTAGACCAAGATGGCCTCAGACTCACAGACAGCCTCTTGTCTCTGCTTTCCAAGTGTGGGAGTTTTAAAGGTTGGCGACACCACACTAGCTTGGAATTATTTTTTTCTTCCACCACCAGGGACTGAATCTAGGGTCTCACACGTGAGAAGCAAGCATTCTACCACTAAGATACACACCAGCCTCTGCTTGCTTCTTGGGACAAGGGCTCACTAAGTTTTCAGGACAGGTGATCCTCCTGCCTCAGCCCACAGAGAAGCCTTGTACCATCAGAAACTTCTTAAATGAATTAATGATACTACACCTAATAATGCTACTAAGTGGCAGAAATGGGCTACAGGCCCTTTCTTAATAATGTTAATTGATATTTATAAAAGTGCACGTTCTCAATCATACATATTAAATAGATGATTAAAGCTAGTCTCCCTAAATCACAAGGACAATCTCTTGCTTAAAGGTCAATTTCGGAAGATAAGTAAAGTATAAATGTCAGTTCCTGAGACATAGGCCTCAGGCTTTTTCCTGAGAATTGTTTTGGTTTTGTTTGGTTTGGGTTTTTTTGGTTTTTCAAGACAAGGTTTCTCTGTGTAGCTTTGGTGCGTGTCCTGGATCTCACTCTGTAGACCAGGCTGGCCTCGAACTCAGAGAGATCCGCCAGCCTCTGCCTCCCGAGTGCTGGGATTCCAGGCGTGCGCCACCAACGCCCGGCTTTCCTGAGAATTGTGAGCTAAGACAATCTCTTATTTTTATCATTTGTTTTGTTGTTGTTCTGTTGTTGTGTGCTTGTATCTTTGTCATGGGGCACCTTTGTTGAAAGGAAACACAGTCACACCCAACAGGCGAGGTTTCTCTTTCATTCTGCCTCACACAAAGTCACCTCACGGTCGCCCATCTTCTCCAGCTTGTCATACAGGCAAGTTCTCAGCCACAGGCCGGGGATGCTTCTCAGTTCCTAAGGCCGAGAAGCACGATGGCCTTCCTCTTAAAGGCACAGGACTCTACAGACCCCATGGGAAACTCAATGTGGCATGTTGTTTCACGGTTCAGGAAGACTAAGCTGAGGCAGCGAATTGACAGTGGAGCCGTGAGCAAAGTGATGGGAGCAGCTTTGTGTTGGAGAGGGCATGTGGCAGGAGGACACAGGGAGACGGAGCACAGAGAGCAGGGAAACCTCACTCCCACCCCTACAGGAGAGACATCTGTGCATGTCTCAACCCTCCTCCCTGTTCCTTTTCAACCAAGGGTAGAAAACCTTACCGTGCGTGCTTCTCTATGGAATCATCACGGCCCAAAGTTGGGGTACATTCAAAAGGTGGGGAAAGGAAAAGGAGAGAAAACACAAGGGTGGGGTTAGGACTCGGGCAACCCACTGCACACTAACAGGTAAGTGGATTAACATTGCAGTCAGAAAAAAAAAACATATGTATGGGACGAGGTGAACAGATCTCTAATTATGTTACAGTCGGGTATGGCAGTTCCTTCTGTAGCCCAGCAGTTGGGTGTCTGAGAAGGGGGGGGTCCCTGCAGAATCGGTGCCAGCCTGAGTTACATGGTGAGACCTTGTCTCAAAATAACCAAAAGGTGTGCATTTGGGTTGCACCTCTACAACTTGTTCAACGATCCCAGAGGAGCTATTGAGGCTAAGGCTTTTCCCGTTACCTGTAAAGACAACAATAATGAAACATACTTTAACTGGAGCTGTGAAGATAAATAAGAGACATTAGCAAACCACTAAACAGAGCACCTGGTCCATGGTCAAGTGTCAGTAAGTAGAGGCAATGATTACTTTTGTAGCAATATTATCAACCTAAGGAAGACAATGAATGGGAGACGGGTCTAACGCAGGATTAATCTCACTGTATTAGTTTCTCCTCCAGGGATAAAATACCAGATGCTGTTACCACTTCCTCTTCATTTGTGTCTGCCACAGAGCGTCACAGGAGCATGGGGCTGGGGCTGGGGACAAGCCACCAAGCCTCTTGTGCTGTGAAAGGATGTGAGCTGGTGAAACCCTCCCCCAAACACCCCCACAGCCCCTTCCTCCTGCCGGGACAAGCTAAGCTGGCTGGAGCTATGGCCTCTGGGATGGAGAGTGAGTTTCCCAATTCCATTCTCAAGGAAGCCACCACCCTTCTGGATTTCTATGCAGGGTGCATTCAGAGGGGGTTGGGGTGAGTTGAGTGCAAAGCATGGATATTTCAACCCCCTCTTCCCAAACGCCGAGAAGGGGCCCAGATTTTCAGGGAGTAATCCTACTTTCTCACATCCCGTAAAACCAAACTGGAGACTTAACCTCTAACAGTTTGTGAGGAAAGGCAGCGTTGTACTTCTGTCCCCTGGCTATAAAACGGGGGATAATAATGGGACCAACTTCATAAAGCCCTCTGTGAAAATAACACGAGCCAGTATGTATAAAGCGCTTAGAACACTCCCTAGTACGTCCCAAGAGTTCTGCAGGTGCTGGCTAAATGTCACCAGGGATTTTATTTCACACAGCTTGTTTGTAATACCTTTTATTCGTGGTCATATTTCTCAATCACTAGGCATCAACAATGGCCTTGTCATAGGATATTTCAACCCCAATGCGCCTCTGAGGAAGAAGTTTGGGTGGAGGCAGGCGTGTGTGCATGTGTGAGCATGACCGTGAGTGTGCGTGTTTTAATATATTGACGGTTGAATCTAGGGCCTCAGTGCATTCTCTGCAAACCTTCCAAGCTACACCCCCAAGCCCTGACTAATGGCTTATAAATACCTTTCAAACCAGAGGCACCCAGTTTTTCCACAGAGCCAACCACAAATGGTTATATCTGCTCATTTTATTTTTTGAGAAAATGAATTGCACATGAAACAATCCAGCAAAGATATGAAACTAATTGGTAACTTGATTAATAAAAACTTGAAAATGTTCATTCAGTAAAAAGGACTTACTCCATCTATGACAATGTCTGGAATTCATTTTGGATTCACAAAGCTCCTGTAATCAGCTCCAGAAACCCTTAGCCTAAAACAGCATTGGGAAAGTGATCAGACCATCAAGTGCCTTCACCAGCAAAATCAAGACTTTGAAGGAAAAAGTCAGTATGCTACACTCCGCAAAAGAGAACCAAGGCAGTTGTCTTCAGCCAGGGAGACAAAAGTGGATAGCGTGGCACATGGCCCTGGACCAGTCACTTAGCTTCTGTTAACTTCGTGGCCCTGGACCAGCCACTTAGCTTCTGTTAACTCCACTGTTAACTCTGTGGCCTATCTTGCAGAACCCTCTGAAAAGTAAATGAGAGGGACAGTTGTAAATTGAAAATTCATCTCAGTAGGGAATAGAACAATTAGGAATGGGGGTGCTGCTGAGGTAAAAGGAGACTTTGCCCCAAAGCCCAATGCTCTCGATTTAATGAAATCCAAGAGCTTACTCTAAATTGAGAAATCTATGGCCAGCACACACACACACACACACACA
>CABHPR010107746.1:0-21863 GCA_902168415.1 Peromyscus melanophrys
TTTTTTTTTAGCTGCATTTCAACAAAATGGCTTCCTCAGGAATCTGATATAATTGATTTCATTCACTTTGAGTCTGTATTCTGGGGAGGGGTCTGGAGGCTTTAGCAAGCTGCCTAAAGGGTTCATAGCACAAGGCTGACTTGTCCTGACTCAGACCTTAGAAACCTGTACAAGTTGGGGCAGGAGAGATGGCTCAGCAGCAAAGAGCACTGGCTGCTCTTGTAGAAGACCCGGGTTCAGTTCTCAGCACCCACAGAGTGGCTCATAACCACTAGTAACTCCCATTCCAGAGTATCCAAAGCTTTTTCCTGACCTCCACAGGCAAATATAAGGTGTACTTATGAATATGCAGGCAAAGTATTCATATATATACATATATGTACATATATATAATAAAATAAATCATTTTTAAAAATGAGAAACCTGTGCAAGTACTCTGTTGGTTTTGGGGTATGTTCTACAGAATTGGACTTTTTAAAAATACACTGTTGCTGGGTGGTGGTGGCGGCGGCAGCAGCACATGCCTTTAATCCCAGCACTCAGAGGCAAAGGCAGGTGAATGTCTGATTTCAAGGCCAGCCTGGTCTACAGAGCAAGTTCCAGGATTGGCTCCAAAGCTACACAGAGAAACCCTGTCTCAAAAAAATTAAAAATAAAAAATAAAAATACACTGTCACCTGAGCATGCCAGATGATCTCCATGGGTCCCCAACAGGAGCAAATAGAATCTTCTCCATCTCTATGGAGCAATGCAGTTGATGTACAGCCACAGTCTCACCGCGTGGGCACTTGCAGGCTGCCAAAGAGAACAGGCCTATTTGTCACTGTGGATCACGTCACTGCATCACTGAGTAACTTCCAGGAATCAGATGGGAGAAATGATACATCTTTGTGGTTTGAAGCATTTGGAGCTTAGCTCTGGCTTCACTGGTAACTGCCAACATCTGCAAATTATCAAGTGCTCGAAAGAAATCAACTGCCGCCGTGAGCTGTCCCCATCATTCCCATATAGGGTTCAGTCTCCCTCTGGGCCATGCAGCTATTGGGGCAAAACCCAGGCCCCTGAACTAGTGACCCCTAAAACATCTGTAACTAGGGATAGTGTGCCTTGTGTGGGCAACTCTGTCAGTCTCTGATTCTCACTTTGTCCCTTGTGTATTTGAATAAAGACCAAAAAGCCAAGGCTGGCAATGTAAAAACAGACCCATGTCAGTGTCAAAAGTCTATTGCTTCTCAGACTCATTTGGGTCCAAGTCCACCAAAGGGAAGCTCTGTATGCAAATTCTGGTCCTGAAATGCAGGGAGAGAAGCTCTGATCACTGATGTGATAGACATAATCAGAGAAGGCAGAATCAGATGCTGAAGAAGCCCAACTCTTGCTCAGAACTTTGGCAAGGCCAAGCACCTCACCGAGGCATCCATCCCTTGTTTGCACAAGCTGGTAGGCTCTCATGACTAGCTGGAAACAACAGAGCAGATGTTTGTGTGGGAAGCAGGCCTCGCCCAACATCTGTCCTGTGGTGGGGAAGGCCTGGGTGTTGCAGACAGTGCTGGAGTTCCCTGGTGGGCAGGCTGGCAATTAGCTGGTGCTGCGTCCCGTGAGATCTAATTACAAGGGGAGCGAGGTGAACCCGGCAGCAACGACTTGCCCAACTGCTTTGCTTGGCTCTGCCATTTTTCCCTCCATTAATTTTCTCTCTAACTCACATGCATGTCATAAAGGTTAATTAAACGCTTGGGCAGACTTCCTATCCCGTGTAACTGGACCAAAGAGTATGGAGTTGCTGCTCTTTGTACCTGGAAGCAGAGGGAGGGGGAGCATGTCACTGAGTTTAGAGTGAAACCGAGCACTCGTAAAAAGAGGCTGTGGTTGCTTCTGGTGAAGTCAAACAGGCCATAGCAAACGTCACTCTAGCGGAATTATGACAGACTTGGATGGGCAAAGAAAGCCGTGCCCTGAGGGGCTCTAGGAAGACTTCCTGAAGAAGCAAACACTTAAAAGAAGTGACATGGGCACTCTGAGGGTGCGTGGGGGTGGAGGCCATGAAAGCTAAGGAAACGCAGGAATGGAATTGAAATACAGAGAAAGGCAGATACATGATTGGAGCCTGAGGGCAGAGATCTTGGGTCAAGATGAATCTCCTGAAGGAGGCTGGAGATGCAGCTCACATGGTAGAGTTCTCCCTTAGCATGGATGAAGCCTTGGGTTCCATGCCCAGCACCACATAATCTTGGTGTGGTAGTAACCACATCAGAGGCAGTAGGATCTGAAGTTCAAGGTCATCTTGAACTGCACAGCAAGTGCAATACCAGTCTGGGTTACATGAGACCCTGCCCCAAAACAAAAACGTATTCTGCAGAGACAGTGTCTGATATGGAAGACTACAAGAGGTGGAGCAAGAGGTAGATGACTGGCACTCAACCCAAGCCAGAGCGGCCGAGACATCGTGAGAGCAGAGCCTTGTGGCATCTGAGACTTTCATGCCGAAGGCCATGAGCAAACACTTGCTGCAGCCCAACTTGAGAACCTTGACCTCAACCCATCACCTCCACTTTTTGGAGGTGAACTTAATGATGTGGAGCAATTCCTTGGTAGTCTACAACAGAGTTGGAGCATCCTATGTAGAGGATGTAAAACATCTGGTTTTTACAAACCTCTGCATACATGCCTATAGATCGCACAAAAATTGCTTCATAGTTTGGACTAGAGAAGGTAAAGGAGCTAGGTGTTGAAGGTGAGTGGACACAATGCACTTCCCAAGCAGGAAGAGTGTAAGGTAACACTGCCACTGCATTTCTAGCAGGGTGGAGACATCCTCTTACCTAGATACTAGACCTGAATCCCCGGCCATGTGACCTTAATGACAGTATCTCAAGCAATGACTTTAATTTGAGACTTCATAATGATAATCAAAAGATAACCTGAGATTGACCCAATGTGGTATGCTCTGTAGCAGGTACAGTCAGCAGACAGTGCAACACACACACACCACATAAACACACCCACGTACACACCACACATACACACACCACATATACACCCCACACACACACACACACACACACACAAATACACATCACATACAATACAAACACACACATACACACACATACACACACACACAAATACACATCACATACACACCCAACACACACACACACATACACACACAAATACACATCACATACACACCCAACACACACATACACACACACACACAAATACACATCACATACACACACTATCTCCTATAGCTGAAGTCCCCCCAGGCCCAGAGAGCTATTGAACCACTGAATAGTTGCCCATTTATATATGTGTATATGAATGTAGATATTCATTCAGTTACTTATTTTTTATTTAGAGACAGGGTCCTACTATTTAGCTCTGGATGGCCTGAAAGTCACTATGTAAACCTCATAGGCCATAAGTTCATGGTGATCCTCCTGGCCCTGCCTCCCAAGTGCTGGGGTTACCAGTGTGAGCTATCATGCCTAACTAGATTGTTTCTTTAAGAGCACCACTTGCAGCCACCACCATGATTTGAACACAGTGGTCAGGCTGGGCGTAGTACAGACGGGTAAGAGCCGAGCCTGCAGGGAGCTTCTTATTTCAATTAAATTTATTTTCAACATCACATGCTAACTATCACCGTGGGCAGTTTGTACACGTTTATGTAGCAGTTTAAAATGAACCTGTGTCATGTCCAGCCTCATTAAACAACTGCTTCCTCTCATTTCTTCAAGGTGCAAATGCTGAAGCTCTTTCTTCCACCCATGTCCTGCTTGCTGTTACCTAGTCATTCTACATAGTACCAGAGATTTTTGCTCCTTTCTAACTGTAACTCAGCAGCTGTTCATTCTCCTTTCTATATTCTCATTCCACTCACCCCAGCTGGTAACCATCATTCAACTCACGTCTCCAAGATCAACTCTGTGTGTGTGTGTGTGTGTGTGTGTGTGTGCGTACACACTCGTGCATGAGTGAGCTGCATTGAGCTGTATCTGAAGACTTTATTCTTCTTCCCTAATTTTAGATCCAAATCCACCAGATTTAATTAATTAAAAATTAAACTAAAACTATTTCATTGACATTTTCAAACCCTTTATGTAGAAATAAATTTAGCAAAAGCCCAACAGCAGCTGGAAAGCATCACAGTGGAGAGAGGCTGCTGCACACACCCACGAGGACACTGAGTGGTCCTATGCTTTCCCAGAATGTAGTTCTGCCTGCTATTAATTTGCAAGCAACATATGGCTTGGACTTGTGCTTTCAGAATGAGGTCTAGGAATTGCTAAGTGCAGCCTAGCACAGACCTCATGAAACATCAGAGCTGGGATTTCCAGGGGGAAAGGGAGCTTGCCTGCCCAGTTCCTCCATGGGTGAACACAGCCAGGGCACAGCAGCCTGCAAACACCAGTCAACAGACATGGCTCTCCAGAGGATCCCCCACTCCTTCCAGTCCCAACTCTACACACAGAAACCCCTTTGCTAATTTGAGAGAGGTGCACGCCAACAGAAGCGCGTGCTTAATGAAAAGCAGCTTGCTCACTCAGCTCAAGTCAAAGGCTTAGAGTACACACGTGGTTCTGAGCTTCCCCACTGCAATGCACATAGCTTTGAAGGGAACCAGCAGCCATAATGCAGGCCCAGATCTGAGACAGGGGGTCCTACAGATCACAACACATTTTTCTAGGTATTTTTTTTTATTCATCTACAAAGAAGTAGGAAGAATATGAAACTAAAAAGCCTTATTATTACCTGCACAAGAGGGCCATTGAGGCCAGCTAAAGTCAGTTCAAGGCTTTGAAGATTAATGGGCCCGTATAAATGTTGGTGTGTTATGAGCTCTCTCCTTGACATTAAACAGAGCACGCAAGACTCGCACATAAAACGCAGCGAGGAGCCCGGGTTGTAATTAATGCCATAAAGGTCTCTTTATCAGATTCCATTCAGGCGTCACAGAGGGTGATGAAGAGCCAGCCAAGCACTATTTGTTCTGGATGAGAAAAGGGGCTCTGAGTTGACGTGGTCCTCAAAAATGTCACTGCTTGCAAAGTCAAAACCCAGAGTGACAAGGACTGCTTTCAAGTGCACAGAGACACTTCTCATCAACTTGGAGGGTCAGTCCCTGGAGGACCATAAACTTCCAATCAGCCCCCACCATACCACGCTCCCCTCTATTTAATGGGGACAGGCTGGAGTGGCTTTGTGACTTCAGCACTTCAAAAGCCCCAGGATATGGGTTAGGGGTACAGATCAATTGGTGGAGAGTTTGCTTAGTACGCATAAAACCCCAATTCAACCCCCAGCACCACACAAACCAAAATTGGCAGCACATGCCTGGAGTCCCAGCACTTGCAAGGCAGAGGCAGAAGGATCATGGATTCAAGGTCATCCTCAGCTGCATAACAAGTTGGGAGCCAGCCTGGGCTACTATCTCAAAAACAAAAGACATCATACAAAAAAAACCTGAGGTTCTAGAAAACCCTACCTTCTCACAAGGCCAGCATGTCCCATGTAGAGATACACCAGGGTGCTAGGGGTCAGAATGCAACTGGCAAAGGCTGATGGGAAAAGGATTCATGCTGATCTCAGCAACTCTCCCAGGAAAATAAAAAGCATCCAAAGCAGCAGAACAGTCTGTGAGGTCTCAGTTACGTACATACTACACAGCGTGGGCCAGTGGGGTCCCTGTGACCCTGTGACAGACTTCATGAAGTCCTCTCACACTTCAGACACTCTGGCCTGTGCTAGGTGCTGAGAGGGAGCTGGGGTGGGAGCTGAAGAGCGAAAAGATAGAGATGGCCACACCCGGTGAAGCTGTGCACAAGGGTGATCACATTGTAGCAACAGGACAAATACCCCGTGCCTCAGCTATTCTGATGGGATAAATTGTGCCCCTCAAATCCACAAATTGAAGCGCAAAGGCCTAAACCCCTGCATTGAAGACAAGGTCATTACAGAGATGGTAATGTTAAATGATGCCCTAGGCGGCTGATGGCGGACTCATCAGAGCACAAAGAATGGGTAACTAGGAAGCACTCAGCCCTAAATGAGACACTTACATCAAACCCCCTCCCCACACGGCTCACGGAGCATTGCAGGAGGGGAGGGGAGGCTGTAGGAGCCAGAGGTCAGGGAGGACTGGGGTGGTGAAACGGTGTCTTCTGAACATGACAGGGTGGTGGCTCTTGTGAACTCACAGCGGCTGTGGCACAAGATCAAGCCAGTCCACAGCTCAGCACAGATGGGGAAGGGGCATGCAAAGCCCTATCCCTGACTGAGGCATTAGAGTGGGGAAAGTCGGTTTTCCTCAGGGGAGGGACCTGGCTGGTTGCCCGTGCTCCAGGAGACAGGACACTCCTATTTCTAAGCACAGTATTGGGTTCAGTGGGTTCCAGAAAGACATGAAGTCATGGGGGGACATGGTAGGGATGGTAGGGAGCAGAGTCTAGGATGAGTTGAAGTGGGGTGAGGGTTTGATACCATCAAAATACATTGTCTATATGAAAGAATAAACTTTTTTCTTTCTTTTTATTTATTCTATGCATCTTTTACATCATGTATCTTGATCCCATTCATTTCCCCATCCCTTTGCATGTGCCCTCTGCCCCTTTATACCCCCCAAAAATAAAACAAAATTTAAGAGAAAAAAGGGGGAAGAGAGGGGAATTAAAAATCTCGTCATAGAAGCTGCAGTGTGACACAGTGAGTCACGCAGTAAACCCCTTTGTCCGTATATCTTTACTTGTAAGTGTACATTGCAAAGTCACTGGTCTGGTGCAAGGCCTCTGGATTACTAAACTATCAATACTGAGCCCTCACTGGGACTCTTCCTGGATATCCTGTTGTTGCCCTGTGTTGTGGAGATCCTGCAGCTTTGGGTCTGTGGGTCAGGTCCCTTCACCTGCTCCAGCAGATCATAGATGGGGTGGATGTTGGGGTGGGCAAGCCATAGCCCTGGATCTGGGCCTGGGCAGCTGTCACTAGCCAGTTCTCCCCTGTCCTCACCACCAGGGTGAGCTCTCCAGCATTGCCCCAGCTAATTCATCTCCTACAGCAATAAGCAAGAGGTGGGGCCAGTTCTCCTGCTTTCACGCACTCAGGGCTGGCTTTCCCACACCTATACCATTAGGGCCAGCTCCATGTGAAGTACAGGGGCCACTCTTCCCAGTGCGGCAGCTGGTGAGGGGTAGGGATAGTCTCCCATTCTTATGACCCCAGGGCCAGCTCTTCTATCTGTCTCAGGTGTTGATGGGTGGGAGGTTGGGGGGGCATCTCTCTTCTGTCCATGTTAACACATGTTTGATGAGTAATTGGGACAGCTCTCCCACACTTACAACTTCGGAGCTGGCTCACCCACACTTCCACTGACAAGATTGGCTGTAATGTGCTGCCCAGGTGAGGTGCAGGGCCTGCTCTCCCAAGTGCTGCAGCTGGTGGGGGACAGGGACAGCTCTCCCGCTCTTGTGACCTCAGGGCCAGCTCTCACACCTGCTTCAGGCATTGATAGGCAGGATGGGGGTGGGGCACAACTCTCTCCCTCCCATGCTGCCAAGGACAGATTCGTGATGGGGACAGCTCTCCCTTGCTCGCTACTTCAGGGCTGGCTCATCCACACCTGCGCCAAAAAGGTTGTCTCCATTGTGTTGCCCAGGCAAGGTGCAGGGCCTACCCTTCCGAGTGCTGTAGCTGGTGGGAATCAGGGCCAGCTCTCCCATTCTTATGACCACAGGGGCAGCTCTCCCATCTGCCTCAGGTACAAGAATAAACTTTTAAAATGAAGCCCTTAGGGTAGATGCTGATCTACTCTCATTGGTATTCTTCGTAGGGGGTCACAAAGACCCCAGAAGAAAAGCCATATGAAAATACATTGAGCTCAGCAGGTAGTGGTGGCGCACACCTTTAATCCGAGCACTCAAGAGGCAGAGGCAGGAGGATCTCTGTGAGTTCGAGGCTAGCCTGGTCTACAGAGCAAGTTCCAGGAGAGCCAGGGGTACACAGAGAAACCCTGTCTCAAAAAAAAAAAGGAAAGAAAGAAAGAAAGGAAGGAAGGAAGAAGGAAGAAGGAAGGAAGGAAAAAGAAAAAAGGAAGGAAGGAAGAAAATACAATGAGATAACTATCCATGAGTCAGAAAAGATACCAAGGGGAAATCAAACATGCCCAGGGCTTGACCTTGGACTGAAGGACTGCAGAAGTGTGAGAAAACCCACTTCTTCTGAGGCCCCCAGGCTACATGATTTGCTCTAACTCTCTGAGCAACACTTCATTACTGTTAGAAAGCCAGGGGCCACTTGACTCCCCAACTTGGACACCAAGGCAGTATACTGCAAGCTCTGTGTTCCCTGGGTATACCAACCCCACTTCTGGCCTCCAGAGACCAGGCAATATCTGACTCCTCAGCTCCAGGAATGAATAAGCAGGTAAGGCAGTAGGAGCATACTCACTGAGGTACCCTCTCCTCCAGGAAGCCTTCCTTGACTACTTCCCTTCCTCTGCCCCAGTCTGCAGTATACAGAAGAGAAGACAAGGTCATACACAGCCTAAAACCACTGGGTATGAAACATCTAGAAGGAAACTGCCTGGGCATTTTCCCCACAAAGATAGAAATGCCATCAGGTCCAGTCACCCTGAGTCTGGGTATTACCCAAGAGAGATGAAGTATGACAAAGAGACCCTCGCCCTGCCTGCATCTGGCACTGCTCATGATCGCCAGGTGTGCACTCATCAAGAGACTCCAAGCAGATGAGTGGATGAAGAAAATGCAGTATGTGCAATACAGTAAGTACTATTCAGCCTTGAAAAAGGAAGGAATCCTGCAGTTCACAGCAACTCAAACGAGCCTGGAGGACACGACGCTAAATGAGACAAAGCCAGACACAGAGAACAGGTGCTTCGTGGTCTAACTTACACACAGATAATAATAATAATAATAATAATAATAATAATAATAATAATAATAATAATGATAATCTCTTAGAAGTAGGGAAGGTTAGTAGACAAGGTCACTGGAAACTGGAAGGGAAGCAGGGTATGTGCGTAAGGAAGGGTGGAGCTGCATGAAGCCTAACTTCCCATGTTCTGTGGCACCGTAGGATAGCTGTATCTAACAGCAGTTATGTATGTACTTCAATCATTAACAGAGAAGATTCTGGATATCCCCAGTACACAGGAATATCAGAGGTGATAGGCACGCGGACCCTCACAAATCCATGTCATCACTACATTTCTGTATGAGTGCATTTTTTAATTTATTGTGTTCATTTGTGCAGGAGCAGGGGAGAGGGCACACATACCATGACGCACATGTGGCGGTCAGAGGAAAACTTGCAGTGATCAGTTCCTTCCTTCCACCAAATGGGTCCTAGGGATCAAACTCAGGTCATCAGACGTGCAGGGCCGTCTCACTGGACCTGTACACATGCATCTTAACAGCGTGTTGTGTCCGTGAATACACACAAGTGTTATGGGTCAATTAAAGTTCCGGAAAAATGTCTGAATAGCTTTGCAGACGGAAAACATCGTGTTTCCGGGGTGTCCTTGGTTGCCATAAGCAGCCCTCCAGACAAGAGGAAATCCATTCCAGAGGCTGACACAGCTGTGGAGCCTGCCAAACAAAAGGAGGAAGAAGCCAGAATGGGGGCTGGGGCGCTGAGATAACAAGAAAGGAAACAATGGGCTCCAGGCTGCTTCTAAACACTCTTGTCCCTGCGGTTGTAAGGACCGGGGTCACCTCCTCAGGGACAGGGACCAAAGTGTATCTGCAGTGTATTTTCCCATAAATAAACACTTTTTTTTCTTAAGTTAAATGATATCAAAAGGATTTTCTATTATCCTGGGATGTTAAAACAATTAAACAGTACAGCCATATTCCACAAGGCTGTGTATTCTATGAGAAGATGCTAAGATCTGTTGATGGACCGTGATAAATTAGTTAATCACAGACATCAAAACACTTTTGAGTGTGTATATGTGTGTGTGACTGTGTTATTGTGAGTGTGTATGTGTGTGTGTGTGTATGTGTGTGTGTGTGTGTGTGTGTGTGTGCGCGCGCGCACGTAGAGGCCAGAGATTAGGCTCAGGCGTCATTCCTCAAGATGCCATGTACTTTGTTGTTTTGTTTTGTCTTTAGATTCGGGGAGAAGTATTTTGGTGTTTTGGAGATGGAGTCTGGATCTTGCTGATCAGGCTAGGCTGGATGGCCAGCAACCCCAGATATCTACCTGTTTCCATTCCCATGTTCTGGAATTATAAGTATGTACCACCACACCCAGTTTTTATCACCTGGGTTCTGGAAATCCAATTCAGGTCCAAATGCATGCATGGTAAATATTTTATTGACTGAGCCTCCTACCTAGCCTTTCGTCAATATTTCTAAAGGGATGGATGGATGGATGGATGGATGGATGGATGGATGGATGGATGGATGGTGTATAGATGATGAATGGATGGATGATGGGTGGATGGATAATGGATGGATGATGGATAGATGATGGATGGATAGATGGATGGATGGATGATGGATACATGATGGATACATGATGGATACATGATGGATGGATGATAAATAGAGGACAGATGGATAGGTGGACAGATGAATGGATGATGGATAGAGGAGAGATGGATGGATGGATGGATGGATGG
This sequence comes from Peromyscus melanophrys, assembly GCA_902168415.1. NCBI lineage: Eukaryota > Metazoa > Chordata > Mammalia > Rodentia > Cricetidae > Peromyscus > Peromyscus melanophrys. The sequence goes on from CABHPR010107746.1 coordinate 10,646, forward strand.
ATGGATGGATGGATGGATGGATGATGGATGGATGATGGATGGATGATGGATAGATAATGGATGGATAGATGGGTAGATAGATGATGGATGGGTGGGTGGATAGATGACAGATGAGCATATGAATGAGTCAGAGGCTACAGTGCTAGCTCTTCAAATGCATATGATAATGAACTCGAAAAAAGCCTTAGCCATTGGATAATTTATCCTCAAATCCTGAGCTCTGAGATACAACGTAGCCTACATTTCCTTCCTCTTATTTCCTTTTCTGATGTTGTGAACATATGAAACAACATATTCCTGTGTACTGTAGCCCCCAGCCTCTGAGGCCTTTGCACACACCCTTCTCTGAGCCACTCTTTGTGTTCCTGGTCTCCACTTGTTCCCAAATCATTTCTAAACAGCCATAGCCTCAGCCTGCACAGAAGTCAACAAATCTCAGATAAGATCCATAGGCCTGGGTAGGCAGGCTGTTACCTTTTATGGAGCTTTTCATTTAATCTTTTCACTAATTCTACCAATTCTGTGAGTTAAGATAGGATAGGGTAACATGTATTCATTCTCTGCATGCATTCTCTCTCTCTCTCTCTCTCTCTCTCTCTCTCTCTCTCTCTCTCTCTCTCTCTCTCTCTAACACACGCACACACACACACACGAGTATGTGTACGTGTACGTGTATATATGTGTTTGTGCAGGTATGTGTATGTGTACTCTATGTAGAAATGAGATGCTCCAAGGGCTTCAAGGTCTCAGGACTCACTGGCTAAGGTAAGATACGGCTGCTGTCATTTTTCTGATTCATCCCACGTCTCCTTAAAGAACTATCTGTGCTTTGAGAAGCATCCTGCCTTCCACAGTTCCATATGTGCAGGCTGACTGGGCCCATGCATTTGTGACTTTTCATCACATTCATACTCTCTGCAGCCCTCGGCATAGACTACACCTTCTTCCTTGAAGTGCTCTTGGCCTTGGGAGACTCTTTCCTTTCTTATTTCTCTGATTCCATCTGTCCTCGACCCTTCAAAGCCAAGAGCTGGGCCTCTGCCTTGGCTGCTCTGCCCTGGTAACCATAGCAGTGGACTTCAGCAGTTTCTGCCATTTGCTTTCCAGCCTGATAAAAATCTTGCTTTTGTTTCACTTGGAGGGAACACTGACTTAAGCAAATCTCAGTCCCCATGGGTGTGCCTGGGAGGCAACAACAGACTGAAGGTCCCATGTTCAGATGGAGTCAGCTAAGACAGGCTGCTGCTTACCCATGGTGCAGAAATACCTGTTTACTCATGGCCTTGGCCAGCCAGCTCTAGGAACACTCGGCTTCACCTCAAGAGCACTGCGCAAACAAAAGCATTCTTAGGGGCAAAGAGATGGTTCCGTGTTAAGAACACTGCTGCTCTTCTAGGACCCCAGTTCAATTCCTGGCATCCACATGGTGGCTCACAACCACCTGTAATCCCAGTTCCAGGGGAGCCAACACCCTCCTCTGGCCTCTGCAGGCATGCGTGCACATGGTACACAGACATACATGCAGGAAAAATACTTGTACACATAAAATAAAATAAACAAATATTTAAAGTAAGAAGCATTCTTAAAGGAACTTGGAGAGAAATGGTTCAACCTACCATTCTTCTAACTGATACTGAAATCAGAAGCCAGCTCCAGAAATAGGTCGGGGACTTATCTCCAAGGAAAATCTACAGAAAACCAGTAAGACTATGAAAAGACCCATCAGTAGCATCCATCATTAGGGAAATTCAAATAAAATCTGCAGTGCAAGTGTTCTTCCCTCATTAGAGAGCCATAATCCAACAAAATAGTAATTAACTAGTGCTGCTGGACGGGCTCTGAAGACATTGGAACTCCTGTAACACCGGGGGATACAAAGAGGTGCATCGGATACGGGAGACAGTCTAGCAGTTCCTCAAGAAGCTGGTCATGGAATTACCACATAACCCAGCAACTCCACCCACAAAGGAACTAAAAAGCAAAGGCTCTGCCTGATAGTTACACACCTGTGCTCACTGTTCACAATAGCTCATGGTGTAAACAACTCAACTATCCATTCACAGGTGAAGAGAGACAAGATGCTGTACACACCCATTGTTACTAGTTTATCTTTGTCTTACTATGTAGCAAAAGCTGACATCGCACTCAAGGCAATCCTCCTGCCTCAGCCTCCTAGGGACTAGGATTTCAGATATGCACTACCATACTCATTCTGAAAATAGACAGGGCCAAGGTGGAGTGGTACAGACTGCGATCCCACACTCTAAAGGATGAGACAGGAGGATTTTCACAGGTCCTAGACTAGTCTGAGCTACATAATGAGACCCTGTCTCAAAATGACAAAATTAGAAGATAGATGGTAGATATATAGATTGGTGAAAAATAGATCAATGTTAGATATACAGGTGATTGACAGATGATAGAAACATAGATGATAGACAGATACTAGATTGCAGGTGTCATAAGTAGGTTTATTCCATCCTTTATCATCATCTGAGTGCATACCTTTCCACACTTAACCCCCATACTGCCCCTCCCCCACCCTCCCACATCTGGAACTGCTTCCCCAGGCATACACTCTGACCAGTTCAGAATTGACAATCTATATTCCATTATTACATACATTGTTTGCAGACATATGCACCTAACTTTATATCCTATCGTTAGTACATTTGTGGTAGTTGGAAAAAATGTAGCCCCAATACAGCTACATCCTAATCCCTGGGACCTGGGACTGTGTTACTTCACACGGCAAAGAACCTTCGCACTAAGGTGGAGATGTGGAAGTGCTGTGTTAAATATTCTCCAGGAGGCCAGGATGATCACATGAGCCCTGAGCTGTACAGAACCTTCACACACTGTAGAAGCAAAAATAAAGGTCAGAGATGGGAGGAAGGAGCCATTTGCCAGGATCAGAAGAAAACAGTCTCCTGGAAGAGTTTGCCATGAGTTAAAGCCAGCCTAGGCTGTAGAGTGAGTGAGGGGCTAGCCAGGGATATAAAGCAAGACCAGAAATACCATAGGAATAAACAAAGAAAGAAGAGACTCTGGCCTGTAATTATTTCATTTGATAGTGAAATCCCAAGACTCTCTTCTTCCTGCTTCCAGGTGGAGTCCAGAGTTTGAGGCCTCTTGGCCAAGAGCTTTCATGAACTGACCTATTCACTGCAGAGAAGCATGGCTAACTAAGGTGCAGCCTGGCAGAAGATCCAGAAGGCCCCAGCATCCAGCATTCCCTCATGCTGTCTGAGTAATGGAGGCATGGGAAGGCCCATATAGGTACAGAGGACTGGTGTCACACAGAATAGCAAGGCTGGGAGAAGGTGTGCCCAGGGAAATCCTGATCCCATCTGGCGGCCCGGAAGCCAAGCTCACTGCTGAATCTCCACAGCTAATCACTGACACAGCTTCTGATGACCCAGCCCAAACCAGCCAGGCCAGGTATTTGATGACATTGGGATTCTAATGACACCATCAGCTGACTGCATTAGACCTTGGGTCAGGGATGAGAAAACACAGAAATGATAAAATACAGAGAGGCTCTGGAGATTAGGCCAGGGTGATAAGATAAAATGGGTGGGTCATTTCCCTTCGAGGATGATGACATTGTATGGTGCAGTCTTGGGCAGCCTCCATGTTCTTCACAGGTACTGGGCATGGTTGCCCTGGGCTAGTCTCATGGGTGCTAATGTGGACCATGGATCCTCTTCTCAAGAGAGAGAGTATCCAGGCTTCTTGAGAGCAGAATCTCTCAGGTATTCATATACACTGAGCTATTAATCTTTCTAGCAGCCCGTAAATCTGCCAAAGAAAAAAAAAGTTCGTCTTGCAAGATGTTAAGGGAGTTACCTGGAGCCGAAGGTTCTGCAGGTTAGCTTAGGTCAGAGTGACATGCAGGGTCATTTGAGAGCAGTGTCAATCCTGTATCCCAGGTGGATGCTGCCGCCATTCCTAACCCCCAGCCAGACACCCAGGCAGTATGGCTTCAGCTTTGGGGAGACAACAGTGTGCTGTTGTTAGGAAGTTAGGAATAAGAGAGAGGGGTCTAACTTCATTCCTCTACATGTAGACATCCAGCTCTCCCAGCGCCATTTTTGAAAATGCTCTTTCCTCCATGTGTCCTTTTGGGGCCTGTCAAGTATCAAGCGGCCGTAACGGGCTTACACCTGCATCATCTGTCCTGGTGCATTCATCTATAACTACGTTTTGTGCCAGAGCTGTGCTGAATTTATTGCTGTGGCTCTGCAGCAGGAGTGGAGAGAAGTATGGTAACGTCTCCGGCATCATTCCTTTTGCTTGGGATTACTTTGGCCATCCAGGTTCTTTGTGTTTCCATATGACTTTTAAGGTTGTTTTTGCTCTTTCTGGGAAGCATGGCGGCAGTGAGGGTTTGTATTGACTCTGTACATTGCTTTTGGTAGGATGGTTATTATTATAGTAATATTCAACCAATCCATGGGCTGAGGAGGTCTTTCCATCATCTAGTATCGTCTTCAATTTTTTTCCCTCAGAGTTTTCAAGTTTCCGGTTTAGGGGCCCTTTACCTCCTTGGATCAATTCACTCCAGGTTTTGTGTTTTTTTGTTTTTGTTTTTGTTTTTGTTTTTGTTTTTTGAGGCTACTGTGAACAGGGCTGTTTCCCTGGTTTCTTTCTCAGGGTCTGTCATTGGTGTATAGCAAAGCTACTGATTTTGCTATGTCAGTTTTGGATCCTGCCACTTGGCTGAAAGTACTGATCAGGTCTAGGAGTTTTCTAGTCCAGTCTAGAGTCTCACGCAAAACATCACATCTATAACAGGGTTTTTCACTTGTGGCCCTTTTATTTCCCTCTTGTCTCACAGCTCTAAGACTCTGAGCACTTTGCTGAATTAGAAAGTAGAGTGTGGGCATCCCTATCTTGTTCCTGATTTTAACACAATTGCTTTGAGTTTTTCTCTGTTTAGCATAATGGTGGCTGTGGGATTGTCTTATATGACTTTTATTATGTTACGGTATGTTGCCTCCGACCTTAGTGTCTCCAGGACTTTTTATCATGAAGAAATGTTGCATTTTTGTCAAAGGTCTTTTCCTGCATCTATTCAGAAGATCATGTAATTTCACTTACACACGTTATATTACACTTACTGATCCTCATACGTTGAACTATCCCTGCGTCACTAGGACAAGCCCAGCTTCGCCATTGTGAATGATCATTTTGAAGTGTGCCTATATTCAGTCTGCAAGTATTCTGTTGAGAATCGGTACATTTGTGTTCAACAGGGATACTGGTCTGCAGGTGTCTTTTTTGCTGTGTCTTTGTCTAGTTTTGATGTCAGGGAGGTGCTGAAAGAGTTTATGACAGTGGCAGGCAATACCAGCCAGGTCCGAAATAAAAGCCTCCCTCCCCATGGACAGCAGAATTCTACTTTGAAGGTCGCTTGTGAGAGAGTGGGGAGGGAGAAGCGGTGTGCTGTGAGGAAGTGGGTCCAAGGTCCACTGACATCACCTAACTAGACAAAGAGACGCTGTGTTTTCTTGCAGTGCTGGAGCAGGTGTGTGAGAAGTCCCAAGGCTGTGCCTGAATAAGGGAACAATAGGCTAGTTAGTGAGTCTGTGACCACGGCCACTGGTGCTGTAGACCTTCTCCATTTAGGGTGTTGTTCCAGAAGGGCCTGTTCCCAGGAAGCAGGGTGAGGGACAGGCCCTGCTTATTCCATAGGACAAATGTCTTTTTTTTTTTTTTTGGTTTTTAGAGACAGGGTTTTTCTGTGTAGTTTTGGTGCCTGTCCTGGATCTTGCTCTGTAGACCAGGCTGGCCTCGAACTCACAGAGATCCACCTGGCTCTGCCTCCCAAGTGCTGGGATTAAAGGCGTGTGCCACTGTTGCCTGGAAGGACAAATGTCTTACAGAAAGAAGTTGTTTTCTGAAGCTCCAAGCCCAAGAAACACTTGACACTTTCTTGAATCTGGAGTTCAAGGACAGTGGGATTCATATAGTTGGTCACATGACTTGTCTCCCATCTTCAAGTCAGAGAAGCATGGAGCGCAACAGTTATGGCTCAGAGAGGCGGTATGGGCAGCCTGATTGATCTGTGGTATCAATTCAATGACCCCCTTGTCATGGTCTAAATATGAAGTGTCCTGTACTGGATTGAGCGTTGGGAGCAAGGCCTCCAGCTGACAGTGCTATCTGGGGAGGCAGTGGAAGCTTTGGGAGGTGGGGACCAGCTGAAGAAGATCCATCACTGGGGATGTGAAAGATGTAGCTGTCGGCATCCTCTCTGTTTCCTGCCCACCGCGGGGGGGGGGGGGGGGGGGGCGCTCCGGAACCTGAGTTCTTCCTCCTTCTAAGACGTTCATTCTCAGGTCTTGTCCACATGACTTCTTACAAACGACCTCTGGAGCGACGAGAATCAACCAAAGAACTCAGCATTAAATACCATGATCTTGACCAGTGGCTGTAGGAATTTCCCAAACAGCAACATTCGTTACCAAGACAACCACATCATCCCTGTGTGCTCTGGTAGCTGTCGTTACACGTGAGACTGTGTTCTCAGAATTCTGTGCTCCAGGGCCTCCCATAACCTTGCCAAGGACATACATTTGGTCTGTGTATCAGCTGCCCCTGTCCTCTCAGGGAAGGATACTGAGGCAGCTGGGAGGTGTGTCCTGCCTGGGTGGCAGTGTTGGTGAGGGGCAGAGTTGTGATAATACAGGACTCTGACTCCAGCCCCCCTTTGCAAAGCCTGGTTCATCAGTTGGAAGGCTGTTTCTCTAGGACTTCCCAGGCTTCCTCTGCGCTGGATCCTCTCCTTCCCTCTCCCTTATCTCTGGAACACAGGCTGAGTGCAAAGGAAAAGGGCCTTCACCACAGCCAAGATTCCTATCTGGCTTGGAACATGGGCCACGGCTAGGCTTCCTCTTGAGTTCCTGGCCTGAAGAGGCCTTGCCTGCAGCTGCCCTGGTCCCACAGCGGAAGCCAGCACAGAGGAAGATAAGTGGAAGGCAGGGGCCTGGGGCCACTTCCCTACCAGATGCTAGAACACATCTCCTGTGCTTTCCGACAGGGTGACTGCAGAAAGGGCTTCCCAGCTGGATTCATTTCCTAGGGTCACCACAAAGTTACCACAAACCAAGAAGTAATTCTGTTATCCTTAACTCACAGAAAAATCCATCCCCTCACTGTTTTGGAGGCAAGAAATCTAGAATCAGGGTGTGGACAGGGCAATGAAACTCTGGAGAGGACCTCCCTGCCTCTCCCAGCTTCCGATTACCACCAGTGCCCTGCTTGAGCCATGCTGCCCCACTCTCTGAATCCCTTCCCAACATGGCTTCTCCTGTTCTTTTTCTAAGGACATCAGTCATTGAACTTAGGGACCAACCCTAATCCAACATGTCATCCTTCCAGACAGGGTCACATTCATAAGCTGTGTGAGGACAGGAATTTGAGTGTACATTACTCAAGCCATCTAGAAACTTCCTTTGAACAGCTCTCCTGAACACGCAACCTTAAAACAAGAAGCTCACTATACATCTCAAAGGATGGCGGTGACCAGAAGAGGCCATTGACTATCTGTCAGGAAGGCTGGGGAAGCAGGGCCTAGGTTCCCACACCCCTTCCTGTCCATGTAAACCTCACATTCCTCCCTAAACCAAGAGCCAAGACTCCTCCATTCATGTAGAAGAAGACCACCATCTTCCACAGCCACAGAAATCTCACTGTGGTTTGCCACAGGTAATCTAAGCACATTTCCATCCATTCAAATGGAACACAGTACCCTAAAGCTGTCAAAGGCTGTGAACTGGGGTGTAGGCCAGGGTGGAATGGGACACGCCACATCTGATTTGGTCTGTACCTAGAGAGCAGCCTATGATGCTTGCTGAGGTCTACTACCAACACATTCCTGTAATCCCCACAAGGCACTCCCCCCAACCTCCAGGAATTCCCTTCTGGAGACTGAATAGCAGCTAGCTCTCCCAGAGTTACATGGCTCCTACAAAGGCCCAGGAAGCCTGAAATGGAAAGAAGGGGGGTGTCCTGGCTGGGCCTCTAGATTTTGACACATGGGGCAAGGCCACCGGTCACTGGGAACATGGAAAGAGATGAGAGGAGATGATACATCTTGTGGGTGATATGGTCAAAAGCTCTCCTCGGCCACACAGCAGCTTGCCAGCTGGCCCCATCCATGAAGTTTCCTCAGAGCCCTGCCTCAGACAGGAAACAGCATGAGGGCAGATAACAGCCACCAGGCAGGAAGCCCCGCCCACAGAGAGGGCAGCAGGTGCCTGGAAAGAGCCTCTGCCTTGCTCTGGATTTGCAGAGGATAAAGCATGGCAGACCCTGCCTCTCCACTTCCTCTAGACAAACAGCAGCCCCCTCTCTCCAACTCACATCCTTGACCGCGAGCTTTGCTTCCTTATCCATTCCAGCCCCTGTAGTTTCCAAGGACCCTACCATCCCTTAGAAAAATGACACCCAAAGAATAAAGAATTCTGAGCCCAGGCAAGCAGTACACTGTCCCCGTGGCCACTCACTCTCACCTCCATTTGCCCTGAAAATATTCCTTTATTTAGCTGGTACTAAATTTAGGTTCTGGCCAACAGAATAGAATGACAGTAAAGCTCAGCCAAGCCCTGCAGCCTCCTACCCCACCCCATGCCATCCTGTTCCCACCTTCCCCTGCCAGCAGAGAGGCCTGCCAACCTACTCCACCCACGGGTAGCAGAGGACAACCATTGAGAGCCTGGTATTGGGCACCCTGTGCAGAGTCTCAAGTCATCAGATCCTCATGGAATGACCTCCTCACAACCTCTCAGGGTCCAGAATATGAAGTGGGGAAGCCTCTGCATATTAGAATAATATTTCTTAGCTGGGCTGTGCTCCACAGCTGGATATTTTCTGGTTAGGGGGATCTGTTGTCATTTTATAATTTCACTTCAGCCATAATGTAACTATGAAAATTATTCTACTTCCATGTTCATCGTCAGGAGATAGTTTCATAGAACAAGGGTAACCTCACGGGAGTGATACCTCAGTTGGTAATGTGCTTGACAATCAAGCATAAGCACCCATGTAAAAAGCTGGGCATGGTGGAGCCTGCTCATCATCCCAGTACAGACAAGCAGACCCTGGGGTTCTGACCAGCCAGATAGCCTAGCCTAATCCATAAGCCCCAGGTCTAGGGTTTCAAAACACAAGATGGTTGCACCCAAGGACAGACACCCCAGTTGATCTCTGGCCTCCACCTGCAGGTACACACAAAAAGATTAAGTTTTAGAAGTGAGAACGAACCCATAATTTTTCACCCTTTGAGTCTGATGTAAGCATTACTCACGCTGAGAGGGGCACAGAGTTGGAGTCCAACCGAGAGTCTGCCAGCTGTGCCACTGGTTATCAGTGTCCGCCTCCCCAGGTACCCATCACCAGCACAAGCTCCTGGACCTAGTCCAAACTTCCTGATTCACCCACTGCAAGCCACAGTTCGGCGAGCTTCCCGGGAACGAGAGCACACCTGAGGCCCCGCACCCCCTGCTGGAGTCCGATATTCAGTAGATAACACAGGAACCCAGGAAACTGTATCATGCCACCCATTGCTCTCTGAACATAGAACATTCCTGCACACTTCACGTTGGAATGGGTTCCTTTGGCCAATCAGATAACACCTTAAGTGCCAGAAGGTGGCTACACACCTACTGTTGCTCCCTTGTGATGTCATAACTGCTGTCCCTGGAGGTGATGTCATTCACTAAACACCAGGCAGGGTACAGATCTCGTTCACCCTCCCAGCCACCTCTCATATCGAAAATAACAAACAAGTCGAAACCCTGCCATTAACCTCATTTTACAGATGACAAAATTAAAGCCCAGGGAAGTGAGGCAACTTGGGCAAAGCCACAAACCAGTTAGAACAGACTTAGGGCCACAGCTTTCATTCCCTGTGTCCCCAGACATCAAGGCTGCAAGAAGGACCCTTTTCTGGGACAGCAGCCAAATGATCATTGACATCGTAAGTGCAGGGGAAGCCAGGGCAGCCCAGACCCATCCCTTCACCTCACACACAGGACACGCGGACAGGAGGCTGAGAGGAAGGAGGCAGCAGCCACAGGCTGTGTGGGGGCAGGTAGAGGGATGAGGTTTGGGGGAGGGGACCACAGCCCTCTTTCTATTGCAAAAGCTTTCTCAGTTCCCTAGGTGAGGACCAGAGACTTGAGCTCCTGTGACCCTAAGAACATCGACTTCCATTCATGTTGAATTCAGCAGATCTTTCCAGGGGCAGCAAGAGCCAGCAAGAGCCGGTCCCATCTGCCCAACCCATCCAGGGAAGCCACCCAGTCCCCATTCAGCCTCTCCGGGTCACCACTCTGAGCAGGTCCAGCCAGGTTCTGTCTCCTATCAAGGTAAAAACGCTTCTTTTCCTCTTTCCACTGTCCCGCCATCTGTATGGGGTACTGTCTGTCCCCACCCCACTCCAGCCTCTGAATGCCTTCTGCTTTTCCACTTCATCCTTCTGAAATCTTCAAACACAGGTCACTGCCCCTTTCCCCACACACCGGGAGTAGATTGTGGGAGTGCACCATGATCCTGACCAAGTATGTTTTTTCCCATTTTTCCCCAGTGGATGCACCTTTGCATGACGAGCCTTGTCTCGGCTGCCACCTTAGCCTCTTGACTGACCATGTCTTCTTTAGATGACAGCGTGCTGTCACAGGGAATCAAGGCCCTCGGCCCCATGATGGAGTCATCGCATTGTACAAGGCCTCTGTACAAAGCCATAGACAGTCATCCCCTTATCCTCCCAAGAGGCCCTACAAACTCCCTGGGGAGACAAGACTTGACATGTCTCACTGGGTACCTTCAGTGATCCCTGCTTGAAACACAGAAGTAAGGGGGTCTGTGATCCCCTGTGGCAATCAAGAGCTGTCTACCACCAGAATAATGTGCCTGTTTTCCAAAAACTAGTAAATGCTGATAAGACTGTGGAGTCTAAGTACCTTAAGAGTTAGGGACCTACCCAGGATGTGGGGGTGCAAGCATCTTCCTGCGGTTGGAATGAGAAATGCCCCCATAGGCTCCTGTGTTTGATCATTTGGTCCCTTGTTGGTGGCACTGTTTGGGGAGGTTGTGGAACCTTTCAGAGGTGGAGCTTAGCTGGAGGAAGTAGTCCCTGGGGGCGGGCTTTAAGGTCTTAAAGCTACACACACACACACACACACACACACACACACACACACACACACAC
>CABHPR010107748.1:0-15013 GCA_902168415.1 Peromyscus melanophrys
AGCACACCTAGCTGTGTCTCTGCGGTAACTCTGGATCGCACCAATGTAACAATCCAGATAATGTCAGAGGTGATCTCAGAGCCTTTTCTCTTCATAGCTTATGTCTCACCAAAACTTGTGACTTCTCCAAGTAGCCCACTGGTCATAACTCATTGGCTCTTACTGATGTGTTCATTCCTACATATCCTTACGTCACACCCAGCCTGGACCAGAGAATCAGTTTTTGTGAAGTTGCAGAAAAGGACCCCAGTTAATTCATTCTTCTCCAAACAGAGACTACAATAACTGTGGGAGTGTGCAAATGCAGATTTCCTACCAGAAAGACAAGGTTCGCTTTGCTGCCAAAGACAACCTGAATCTCATGATTTTTCCAAAGACAGAAAAAATTTCCTCTCCATCCTCCTTGCCCATAACTGACAGTAACTGACAGGCTGGCACGCTGTGCGGTGACCCGTTGCCCAGATCCTGTCAAGCTGGACTGGCATTGCAGCAGCCCTCAGTGCACCATAAGGACCACATGCTGAGGACTCTTCACCCTGCTCCTGCAAAGAGGAGCATTAACATGTATGAGCTGTACAAATGGCACTCAAGGGCAGAAGGGGGTAGACAATTAGTGCTGAGGTCTCATCATGAGGTCAAAGAGCCACAGCTGCAGCAGGAGGAGGGAAGAAGAGGTAGAAGGCAGACGGCAGGCATAAGACTAAAGCAGAGGAAAGGAACACCAACCTAGGACTGATGTCACTGTCCCCTTGACATTCTAGGCATAGTAGTCATGGTGTGCTCTCTTGCTTTGTCAACTGTATAGTGCCCAGCATCACCAAGTGGAGACTTTTGTCTTCAGAACTTCCTTGAGCTTCTAGGAAAAGACACTGAGGAACTATTTGTGAGAATGCTGCCAGGGTCTCCAGGACTCAGAGACTGAGGGTCCAACCCCAGACATTTGCATGATGGCTTTTGGACAAAAGGGGGAGTGACCGCTTTCTAAACCACTGAAATAAGTGTCCTGGAAAAGCAGATGGACAATGGAAACAGGAGACAGCCAGAGTCTGTGGGACCCAACAGAGGTTGTCCTAGCCTCACCTTGGCCAATTGCCTGGAAAACTTCAGAGGAGGGATAATAAAATGAACCAAGGTACATCACCACCTAGAAATCAGACTGTATCACAGTGGTAATGAACCTGAAGTCTCTCAGGAGTTTGCTCCCTAGCATCAGGGGCAATGACATTTTGAGGATGTGAACAGAATCCTCTACTGAAGACATTCAAAATGGTAAGAACATTGAGAAAGAATGCTAACCTTTAGTAATGCCCTTTAGTACCCTTTGAAAGGCTCCCTCTTTCCACAGGTCATTACCTCAAGCATCTCTCCCAGCTACTTCTCCTGCCTGATCTCCTTAGATAGCAAGCTCTGGATTTTGCTTCTAACAAGGTCCACAACATGTTCCACCTCACTGGGTTCTGTGTCAGGGATACTTCCTGCAATTATTTGCTCCACCCACCTCTGCCTCACAGGTCAAGCTGGAGTACTAAGCCTCTGGTGAACCCAGGAGGGCAGTCTAGACAAGGTCAAAGGCATGAGATAGGAAACTACAGGAGCCACCAAGAAGCATCAACTGCAGCTGGGAAAGCAAGGGTGCCACCAGAAATTCAAGCCACATATGAAGAAATATGAGAATCAGAAATTGTGGATTTATCAGAATGGAAAACCTATGTCATCACCAACCAAAGCCTAGATAGATCAGGGCAACAAGTAGACAGCACACCAAGTCACATGGTGCTCATTATATGGGTGGTTCTGTACACTCAATTAGATTTTCTGTTACCTGAACACATGGTGCCAACATTTAGGATATGATTGTGAAATTCATGTATCTGTTGGATAAGCCAATTTAGCAATTAAAATAAATTAATGTTTGGACTTGCATCTTCCAAGTAATTAGAAGCTTGACTGATTTTATTCCCAATTGTTTATTGGATGTCAGACATGTGAGGATGAAAGTAGTTATGAAATGATATTTAGCAGTAGGTCACAGTAGGCCATTCAAAATGCACACTAGCCAGGTCCTGCTCTGGTGTGTCAAGCCAGTTAAATGCCACCCAGAGTAAGTGTGAAGATTAATATTGCCAATTTTACAGAATCTAGAATCACCATGGAAACAGGCCTCTGAGCTTGTCTATGAAGGATTATATAGATTATGTTAATGGGATGGGATGACCCAGGTGGGCAGTACAATTTCCTAGGCTGGGATCTCAGATTGAACATAAAGGAGGAAATGTACTGAGTACCAGCACTCACTGTTCTCTGTCTCCTGACTGTGAGCACCATGCTACCAGCTGTCCCTTGCTCCTGCCACCGTGCCTTCTCTACCACAGTGGACTGTACCCCTGAAATTTGAGCCAAAAATGAACCCTTCCTTCCTTAAGTTGCTTCAATTAATTAAGTTCCTAATATAGCATGGAACTCTAAACAGAATCTTTCTGAATGCAGATTGTTGATTGTGAATTATCACAGATATTTATAACAGACATATGCCAAGAATTAATAACAGTTTAGCAATTTCCTCTGTCATTAATAAAAATTATCATAAATAGTCATGGATTAATAGATCAGGTGTAGCTGAAATGCCTGGGAATTAATGGATTTAAAGTTTATTTTTAAGGGGCAAATACACAAGAAGTATTTGAAATATAAAACTAGGGATGAACATTTGAGAAAGTATGGATTTGTGTGCTATATAGAAAAAAGTATCACTGGTATTAAATATGGAAACTAACCACATTCATGTTCTGAGGAGGTGTTAAAATTCAAGCAGTGTCAAGTGGTCAAGTGTGCTCTTCTGCATCTTACCAGGACATATCTGTGGGCATTTTCACTATGAAAGTGAGGGCCATGTTGTCCTGGGTAGCGTAGTTGACACAGAAGGAAGATAAACCATATGAGTGAAAGGAGAAGGAGGATTTGAGTTTTCCTCATAGGCAGCAGTGAGAGTTCTAAGCTCCATTATGGAAAAGTGTGAAAAAGGGTCACTGAGAAGAAAACTGGAAATCACCAACCTAGTTGTGCTCAGGGATCTCTCAATTGACACACCACCAACAAGAGGTGGCATTTAATGACGACTACTGGTTGACTTGGGAAAGAGTCTCAGTATATGACACATTGGTGTCCCAGAGGAGAGATCAAGGATGGATGGTGTGCAGTGCTCAGGATGAAGGTAGGAGCTTTCTCACACATTGCCCTCCAGTACAGTCGCTAGAGACAAGGAGGAGATAGCAACATCTTACTCAGTGACAACAGTTGCTTTCAAAAGGCCAAGTCATCAGTGACAAGAGCTGAGATCTGTTGTTTTATCTTCAACACAGTGGCCGCCCCTTAATCCACTGCTATTTCACCCAGCAATTGCCACTCTGCAATTACCAGTCTGCTTCTCTGGCAGCTGCCCACCCACTCAAGCCACAGCCTGGCGGGAATTCGGTTCCCTCAGGCACCAGCTCTGTTGCTGCCACTAAAGGCAACTTTAATAATCTCTATCATTTTATTTATAAATAAGACCAGAAATTCAACATCTAGGGTGAAAACCTGAGAGCTCAGAGAGGTTGAGTAGCAACTAACTAACCTTCTCTCCATGCTGGCATCTCCCCCAGAAACACATCCTTCCACTGTGAAAAAAAAAGGCATGCCACTCAAAATCCCTCCCTACTACTTCTGGTGCATCTCTCTATCTCTTTCAGATGCCCTCTGATGCTCTATGGTTACTTTCTGTAAGCTAGTTGCTAACTCAGCCTCCTAACTCAGATTAATTTTATTTAATTAAGGCAAATGCCAACTCCAGGTTTACAGTGTGATCAAATATCCCCCAACATTTCCCCCTTTTTGTCTAAATAAAAAGGAAAGATTTTAAATCTAACATAGTGAAACTATATACAATAAGAACAATTATCAGGTAAAAATTAGATTCACAATGTCCAGACCATTTGTATTTGGAGAAATATAATTTGGAGAAAGCACTGTATTATTTATCCTGTC
Source organism: Peromyscus melanophrys (assembly GCA_902168415.1). Lineage (NCBI taxonomy): Eukaryota > Metazoa > Chordata > Mammalia > Rodentia > Cricetidae > Peromyscus > Peromyscus melanophrys. The sequence goes on from CABHPR010107748.1 coordinate 4,024, forward strand.
TTAGTGAGTCCAAAGTTTTATGCCTAAACCACTTTCTATCATAACTTATATTAACAACCTAAAAATATCTTTTTAGACCTTAAAACATCTTAGATAAACAACTTAAGCTTTTATGTTTCTCAACCTTTTAAACTTTACATTTATTATAGAAGTTTCTCTTCTGAATTTTGTAACAAAGAAAACTATAACTATAACTATATTGTCTTCAACTCCATCAGAGACCCAAGAAGGATATAATATTACCTGAGTAAACAGGAAGTACAGAGCATACATCTCCCAAAACTATAGAAATGACAGAGACAGCCGTAGGCCTGGACAATCACCCAAGTCATCTCTGCAAAGTTGGGACATCCATCTTCAGCCTATAGGCCTAGAATATCTGATGGACTTTTCTGTGAAGCAGGAATTTCAAAGGACTGTCCTACTTTGTCTTGGCAAAGTTTGACAGTTGCCTTCTTTTGTGTTCTACTTGTCCAATTTGGACAGCATGCTGTCAGCAGTTGAGGCAAGAGCAGTTTACTTCTCAAATGGCTAGCTTTGCCACATTGAAAGTGAACTTTATATGGAGATTCTTTGATGCCCATCAACCTTTTTTAAAGTAAGTTGGTGCTTCTAGGAGCAGACATGTCTCACAGTCATGAAAAGCCTTATATTATTAAGACATCCTAAATGCCATATTCATAGGTCTCTGAAATGTTTGAATACCACCTATCTATCTAAAATATATTTCTATTTAACCTTGAAAACATACCTAACATGACTACAAGTTTGATTATTGTAGGTAACTAACTACTTATCTGTATTTCTTAATTATACATTACATTTTTAAATGAGCTGCATAGGTACACTATCTTAAAAGAGAGTAGAAACATATATACAGTATAGCAAAAAATAACCTTAAATTTGTATCAATATACAAAAATATCTTAAACAAGAGTAGGAACATATATAGAGTATATTCTTACAAGAACAACCTTAAATCTGTATCAATATGTAAAAACCCATACCAATGTAAACACTTGAGGTTAATAATTGCTTTTCAGTTTAAAGTAGATTCAATAATCTGCTTTTATCCTATCTTTCCATATTTCCCTTTTTCTTTTCAGAAAGAGATCCTTGAATCCAACCTCCATTGCTTGTTTTCTTCCCTTACCATGACCAGCAACAATTTGCAACCAGCTCCCCTAAACAATGACAGACATTCAAATCCCACTGAGTGACCAAAAACCACCCATCCCACCTCATGGGAATATGGATGTCATGTTCTTAAAATTACTTCCCACTGTATGGGGATGATAGGATCTTTAGGGGATCCTGAGAAAAATTTGAGATAATGGTCAAGTCCTGGGAAAACTCAGTGTAATGTTGGTTGTCTAGTCTGTGTGTAATGAGAAAGTACAGGGCTTATCTGAAGTCCTGGCTGGACTAGTCTGTGAGGCTGGACAATCTCAGCTAACCACCTTGAAATTGTTTATAGAAATATATATATATATATATATATATATATATATATATATATATATGTCAACTTAATGGCATTACCACAATCCAGGTGGAATCATTGTTGTGGGGTCCCATCATCCTTTAGGAGACTTCAAAGGCCACCGTTAGAAAAATTTAAACATTTTAAATGTCATATGCAGCAAATCTCAGAGACGTTAAAGGACCACAATTTATTAAGTAGATCCAGGGTACACAAACTTAATTCCTAGTTACCTGCTTCAGACTCAAGCCTAAAATCACATAAAGAAAGTTAGATGAAACCTATTCTAGAATTAGTATTCTATATGACCACTAATATAATGACAGAAGTTTATATATATAATTACTTATATAAGATTTTTATAAATTTAGACATAATATTTATACTTTTAGAAAAGTTTTAAAGAGTCAAAATAAAACCAAAGGATTAGGAGATTAGTGGAAATGGAATAGTCCCTTAATTTTGGTTCTCTTCTGTCCCATATCAGGAGGCTCTTCGTGCATGAGACAGAGATCTTTGATTTTCCTTTAGCAAGTATGCTTGGGTTTAGAGAAGGAGAGAGCCACACTCCAACTCCAAAGCCAGCTTTTAATTGAATTGGGACCACAAAAAGGCCATTTGCCTTTTATATTTGTAGAGAACAGCAGAAACAAATATTTGGAAAGATTTTTGAAATTGTATCCTATTGGAAATGTACTATACTATTATGTCAGTTTTACTCTTTTTCCTGGAACATTTTCTCTGGATCATGCATCCTTCTTCTTCAGATGTCTCATTTGTCCAGTGGTCTTCAGATTCCTTAGTTGGATGCTTTTATTCTCCTGGAAAGACAAAAATATCCTGCCCAACCCTAACTTTGAGGAGTTCCTTTTTTGTCATGTTATAACTTTGTTAAGACAAAATGGTTTTTGACAACAGAAAAAGTGTTATCTTTTAATAATAAAAAATTATTTTTTTCATACTTGATGGGATGAAAGGCATTTGTTAGTCTTAGAAGTTAGTTTAGATTGAATGGCCAAGCTATTTGATGAATTATCACCTCTCCTAATCAAGAGGTCTATCCTGTTCAAATCAAAATCCTTTATCAATCATTATGGTATCCATAGCTTTCTTCTCCTGTGGAAGCAAAAGCAAAACCTCTTCCCCAAGGTAACACATATCCTGTTTCCATTCTGAAATCAACACATCTTTAAAATATACAGGCTTATTTAATTCAGCAGTTTTTTTTTCTATTACTCAATGTCTCTCCACAGCCGTTGTTTCATTTTCATTAGCATTTAAAAATTTTAAAGTCAATAAAGCACTGTATAATCTGTCTTGAGGGTCTTTATTACTCCTTTCTGCTTATTAAGCATATCTTTTAAAGTGCTACTAGATCTTTCTATAATTGCTTGTCCTGTAGGATTTTGTGATAGACCTGTAAAATTCTTTATGTTGTAATAGACAAAAAAAAACTATTTCATTTTACTAGAGACATATGCTGGAGCATTGTCCATCTTAATTTTTACAGGTATCCCCATAATAGCCATGACTTCTAATAAATGTGTAATTACAGAATCAGCCTTTTCAGAAACTTAAAGCAGTTGCCCATTGAAATTCTGAATATTTATCTATGGTATGGTACACATATTTTAATTTCCCAAACTCTGCAAAATGAAACACATCCACTTGCCAAATTTCATTTTTTGGGGGTACCTTTTGGGTTACTTCCTGCAGGTAATGGAGTTTGATTATACAAGAAGAAGTAGGACATGTCCTAATAATTTCTTTGGCTTGTTGCCAAGTATTAGAAAACACTTTCTTCAAACCTCTATGCTGTGGAATAATCCTCTACTATACTGTAAAGATTTGTCACTTAAATTGATTTAATAAAATATTGATTGGCCAGTAGCCAGGCAGAAAGTATCAGTGAAGTAACCAAACTAAGGATTATGAGAAGGAGAAGAGCAGAGTCTGAGGAGTCACCAGTCAGACGCAGAGGGAGCAGGAGATGAACATGCCATGCTAGTAAAGGTACCACCACAGGGCAGAACATAAATAGAAATATGGGTTGATTTAAATGTAAGAGTTAGTTAATAACAAGCCTAAGCTATTCGCTGAGTATTTATAATTCATATTCAGCCTCTGAGTTAGTTATCTGGGACTAGGTGGTTGGGACAGGAAAGAAATGTCTATTTATACCATTGCTGATAACATGGTGCTTCTTATAAAATTCTGAGGCTTCTAGCACATTTCCTACCAAAAGCTGATTGACTTCACCATTGCCTTGTGCTTGGGGGCCTGGTAGACCTGTATGGGATCTGTTATGTGTTATATACAAAAATGATTTCTATTTCTGGTGACTTGTTGTAGTTGAATAAATAACAAAGTTAATTCTGAACCATCTGGAATAAGTTCAGCAGTTTCAATATGTAAAACAACTCTTTCTGCATATTGAGAGTCAGTAACTATATTAAGAGGTTCTGGGAAATCTAATAATACTATGAGAATAGCATATAACTCTGATTTCTGAACTGAATTATAAGGCTTTTGAACCATTTTACTTAATTTTCCTGATTAATGGCCTGCCTTGCCTGATTTATTTACATCAGTTTAGAATGTAAGGACTCCATAAATTGGTGTTACCTTTATTATATGAGGGAGAATCCAATTAGTTCTTTTGACAAACTGAAGTCTCTTGCTTTGGGGATATTTGTTGCTAATCTCTCCCAAGAAATTACTTCAAGTTCTTCGTCAATGTTCATTTTCAGCCCATAATGAGGCAATTGCAACATTAGTAAAAGGTACCACTACTGGTAGCAATGACTTTATCAGAGGTGCAGCAGACGGCAATTGAAGTTCAGATGTCAGTCCACCGGAAGAATCTCTCTCTGATGGATATGTCTCATTCAAGTAAGGCTTATGAGAATATAGACTCCAGAATATCTTTTGCTCCCGTTGTCTCCCTGCATACTGCTGCTACACTGTAGATGGTATGGAAATTCCCCCACTGCCTGGGTGTTTATCTCATGAATATATTCCATCTACTGAGCACATGTATATCTGTGGATGGTCAAGAAGATGTATAATTTTGATGAATAGAAATAATACTAGGATATTTTTTCATAGCTAGGACTTCCACTCTGCCAAAACAAAAAAGAGCACAACACTCAAAATCCCTCCCTACTATGTCTGGTGCATCTATCTCTTCCAGATGCCCTCTGATGTTCTATGATTACTTTCTGTCAGCTAGTTGCTAACTCAACCTCCTGACCCAAGGTTAATTTTATTTAATTAATGCAAATGCTACTTTGAGGTTCACAGTATAATCAAATATCCCCCAACAGAGATCTAAGATGGGACTGAACCTGACAATAGGGAAGAAGGTATCATGGCTAGACTGTCTCCTCAAAATGTATACTAAAATTTAATTGCCATATAAGAGGTGTCCTGGGCAGTGGATTAATATTATCTCAACAATGCTCCATTATGGTGAGAATGGGTGTGTTCAGTTCAGGCCCCCACCCACATTGCAGGGGTAATCTTTTTCCTTGGTCTGCTAATTCAAATGATGATTCTTCCCAGAAATCCCTCACAAACACACCCATAAATAATATTTCCATTCACCTGAGCATCCCTTGCCCTACTCAAGCAGACACAGAAAATTAAGCATCACATATAAAAAGCGTCCAGTTTTTCCAAATATGCTTAAACATGGAAAGGAATTGGGTGAGAGAGAGAAAAAAAGAGGGAGAGAGAGACAGAAAGAGAGACAGACAGAGACAGAGACAGAAACAGAAATAGAGAAAGACAGAGACTAAGAGCATAGTGGTACTTACAAGACAAAAAACAGCCCCCAAACCAACTAACAGTGAAATCTGACAAATGGAGGATTCCTAATGCTTATCAAAAAGACATTCTTTCACTGAGAAGCTTTTAAAGAATTCAATCATAGCTTTACAATGGCAGCAAAATAAACACTTGCAAGAAAAATAAAACTTCTTAAACCCGTATGATAAGACTCTGGGGCTCCACAGAAACACAGGAATCCTTGGCCCACAGAAAACTAATGTTGACAGTAAGCCACCAGAGTGGACAACACACTCTGATAAGTGGTGCATATCAGCAGAAAGGGAAGGCAGGTAACAGCCTCCAGTTAAGACAAACAGGCATGGCTCTTTCTGGAGGCTTGTTATTGTAACTTTAAAATATAGAATCTCAGCCTGTATGTCCAAGAGAAGGAAAGTATCTGTCCCAAGAAAGGATGATGTCTTGGTCTGCTTTCTGTTGTGCTGCTTTTCTACGGCTGTGATAAAACACCATGACCATGGTGACTTATAGAATAGTCTATTCCAGCTTACTGTTCCAGAGTCCATCACGACAGTGAGTCATTGCAGCAGCTGGCAGGTCCGATGGCAGGAACAACTCAGAACCCACAACTTGTATTTCAAGCAGGAAGCAGAGGGAATGAATTAGCCATGGTGCTGGTGTTGTGACTCTCAAAGCTTGCCTCCACTGGCGTACTTCCTCCTAAATACCAAACAACTCCACCAACTGGGGATAAAGTATTCAAACATGTGAGCTTATGAGGGACCAATGTAAGAAAAAAAAGAGGGGGATTTATTTCAGGTTACAAGTTAGAGTCCATCATTAAGGGAAGCCAAGGTAAGAACTCAAGGCAGAGAACCCTGTGGGCAGGAACTGAAGCAGAGACCATGGAGGAGAGCTACTTATTGGCTTACTCCCAGGCTTATATTCAGCTACCTTTTTCAGACAGCCTAAGCAAACCTGTTCAGGGGTGGCACTGCCCACAGTGGACTGGGCCCTCCTACATAAATCATCAATCAAGAAAATGCCTCATAGACAATTACCCACAAGCCAATGTGATGAAGGCAATTCTTCAGTCAACACTCCCTCTTCTCAGAGGTGTTAAGTTGATAATAGAATAACCAGGACAGATGCACACATCTGCTGTTGAAGTTTTAATATGAAATGCTCCCTGTGGTAGTTTGAATGTAATTGGCCCCCAGAAGCTCATAGAGAGTGGAACTGTTAGGAGGTGTGGCTTTGTTGGAGTAGGTGTGGCCTTGTTGGATGAAGTGTGTCACTGTGAGTGTGGGCTTTGAGATCGCCTTTGATCAGGTTCAGTGTGATAGTAAGTCAAGTTGTAGGATTCTCAGTTCCTTCTCCAGCACCATGTCTGCTTGTACACTACCACGTCATATCATAATGATAATGGACTAAACCTCCAAAATTGTAAGCCACTCCATTAAATGTTTTCCTTTGTAAGAGTTGCTGTGGTCATGGAGTCTCTTCATAGCAATAGAAACCCTACCCAAAACACTCCCCATAGGCTCATGCGTTGGATGTTTGGTCCCCAGCTTGTGGTGCTGTCTGAACAAATGGTTGGAAGTTTGAAAGGATGTATCTAGCTGGGGAAAAAATGAACTACTGTAATGTGGGCCCATAGCACCTGGCCCCTGTGTTTCTCTATACCTCTGTCTCTATCTCTCTGTCTCTCTGTGTGTCTCTGTGTCTCTCTCAGTCTGTCTCTATCTGTCTGTCTCTGTCTCTCACTCTCTCGCTCTCTCGTGCTCCTGTCTGCAGTGAAATGAAGAGTCTCTTCCACTATGATTGCCATGATGAACTGCCCAACCACAAGGCCAGATAACTATAGCCTGATCCCCTGAAACCATGAGCAAACTAAATCTTTCCTTCATTAACTTGTTCATGTTAGGCACTCTGTCATAGTATTGCAGAAGCAACTAATAGATACATAAGTGCACAAAATAAAATGGAGATGCACTTCGATGTGTTTACCATCAAAACGATGTTCCTCTGGGTATTTGTGTAAGCTTTTCTCATGCACATGTTATATTAGACAAAGTGTCAGTCATTCTAATGTGAACATTATTAATATATTCATTTATTTATTCATTCAGCTAACAGGTATTGAGCACTCACTATTTACCTGACATCCTTCTAGGAAATGTCACATAGTCATGATTCATTTTCAGAACTCAAAGTTACTTACATGAAAACTGATACTCAGGTTGAATGCCCGATGTTGTAGCCACTAAGTAATTAAAGACTTAGAGCCAGAGTGCCTCATTCAGAGACACCAGATTGCATGAATAGTCTCTAAGCTATAGCTTGTAAGGCAACAGTTGCTAACTTCTTTCAATTGACTCTCCATCCAATAAGCTTTCCATAGCCCCATAGTTTCTAAGTACAATGACTATATATTATATGTAGGAATTCATTTAAGAAATGTTTGTTGAATGCCACCTCTGTGGCATGTATAAATCTTACTATCAAGTTCTTATTCTCCAGTTGCTTGTAAAGGAAAACATAAGCAAAAAACAAAATTGGATGGAATTTCAGCACAGTGAGATTGGTTGAGGAGCAGAGGTGAGAAAGACTTTGCTGATCAAAGTGTCAGCTCAGGAATTGAGGGGAAAACTTGATGTTGGAAAACAGTCACACAGAGGGGCTGGGGATACAGCTGGGAGGAAGATTGCTTGCCTACCATGTGGCAATCTCCAGCACTGCGAAAAAGAGGGAAAACAAAACCACACAGAGGTAAAGTGACAGTTGAGTTTTAACTTGATGAAACAGTAGAAATTTCCAAATGAAACATTAAAAAGAAGGAAAATACTTTAAAAAAAAAAGCAGATATGCAAAATGGAGGGCCTACACAGGAGCACTGGCAGAGCACTGCTGGGGATGGGCCTGGGCAGGAGGACTCACAGAGCACTGCTGGGGATGGGCCTGGGCAGGAGGACTCACAGAGCACTGCTGGGGATGGGCCTGGACTGGAGGACTGATAGAGCATTGTTCAGGATGGACATAGGGATAGGGAATAAGCTTCCAGGGTTTGTACAACAGGCATCCAAGGGATCCTAACAAAGGTAATCTGGCCTCCCTGGAAATTGTTCTGGAGGTTGTAGCTGAAGGCTGCGTCTGTGACTTCTCAATCCCATGGTCATAATTAGTTTCTAGAACTGAAAGCTGTACGAATCTCTTCCTTTCAAATGCAAGTAAATTCTCAGAGAAATGACTGCCCAGTGTAGCACCTACTAGGCGATAAAACATGAAAACCATGAAGCTGGGAACATCTTTAAGGGTGCATACTGCCCTTGCAGAGGATCCAGGCTCAGTTCCTACCACCAACATCGGGTGGCTCACAACCACCTGTAACTCTAGCTCTAGAGGGACCTGAAGTCTCTAACCTCCAAAGGCCCACATTCATATGCACATACCCACAGGCACACAACAGATACACACAATGTTAAAAAAAAAAATTTTTACAAAGAATCAGAGCCAGCTCTCTTGATTCAGAGAACGCCAGATCATGTATAAAGAACCCCACCAGTTTGTATGTAAAGAACTCACAAACATCCTAGGAAACAAACTGAAACTTTTTCTGCCAGTGTCTGGATATTTGTAAACACGTCTGGTATAATTACAAAGGCAATGGATACAGTAACAGAGGAATGAGCAGTTTCCACAGGGAAGGATGGATGTGGCTGGAGCACTCAGCAGAGGCTGGGTATCTGAGGTGGACATGGTGTGTGCAGCCTGTTCTTCATCCTACCCTGACTCAGACTCTAGTCATGTTCCTGAATTTAAAGGAAAAGATTCTATCTCTACCAGCATGCAAAAATTACTCTGGAAGTTTGTCTAAATGTGTTCTAGTTTTCTCCCTATTGCTGTGATAAACACCAATGCCAGGAGAAATTTAGGGGAGAAAGTGTTTATGTGGCTTAAACTTCCTAGTCACAGTCCACTACTGAGGGAGTCAAGGCAGGAACTCAGGCAGGCGCTGAAGCAGAGGCCATGGAGGAACACTGCTTCCTGGCTTCCTCCTCATCGCTTGCTCCCTGCATTCTTATCCAGCCCAGGACCACCAGCCTAGGGGTGGCACTGTCCACAGTGAGCTGGGTCCTTCCATATCAATCATTAATCAAGAAAACGCTCCCCAGACTCGCCCACAGGCCTGTCTGATGAGGGCATTCTCTCAGTTGAGATTCCCTCTTCCCAGATGACTCTAGCTTGTGTCAACTTGACAAGAAACCAACCAGCACCAAGTAGAAGAGACAAGGAACTGCTGTTCAGAATCAGAGATTTACTCTCTATTGTGTCATCTTTTTACTGCTGGGGTGTGTGTGTGTGTGTGTGTGTGTTTGATAACATACACCTGAGGTAGCTATTAAAAACTTTTAAATATTTATTCATTGTTATATAAAAATCACTCTGTTGTAAAGAACTCACAAAGGAAAGCATCATCCAGCTAGATTAAGATAGCCACTTAAACAGCAGCCTAGTCCCAAATTCTACCCATCTCAGTGAACTTCCATACAGTTAGAATAGCAAACCTGAAGCTATGTAGCATTGACTAGGATTTTATATTTTCACTATTTTAAAAATAAAAATTACATGTTTATGCACCACCACCACCACCCAAAAAAAAAAAAAAACCATGACAGAGTTGAAACTAGAAAACAATTAGCTTCATATCATCTTTCTTGACTCATGTGGTCTTCTTTGCATTCTGCCCTTCCTCGTCACCTAATTAAGAAAAGGCTGTATTATTAATTGAGATATTGACATCCCTAAGAATTTCACTTCTGTCCAACGTCTGAATCAAACAAAGAAGAACTATACTTCCAGGTCACAAAGGTCTTCTTAGGTATAGAGGAGCCTCCAGCTGAGGCAGAGCCAAAGCCCGCAAGTGGTAGAACTGATATTTTGGCTAAATTGACAATATCAAGAACAAGGTTGCACTCAGAATAACACCAAGATGGGGATGGGGCATGGGTCTCCAGAAGCACCAGAGTTTTCCACCATAAAATATTTGTATTCATCAGTCCACACTGTGCTGGGATATTCAGCTTTGCTTTTTTTCTTGGTCTATTTTATTTATTACTGGTGCATGTGGAGATGTGTACATGCATCACAGCATGTTTGTGGAGGTCAGAGGACAGCTCAGTGGCGTTAATTGTCTCCCTCCTACCTTTATGTGGGTTCTAGTTAGCAAACTCAAGTCCCCGGGTGTGTGTAGTAGAGCACCTTCACCTGACGGGCCATCTTGCCAGCCCCATGTGTTGGCTGGATTCTATGAGCAACTGGAAAGGCACAGCTTCCTTCTTAGTCTAGACTATGAAAGGATGTCGAAGGCTCGACAGGGGTGTGAGGACCAAGTGTTGCCTGGTGTAAGAGTTGGAAAAACATCAAGTTTCTTCAGGTCTGTGGGCTCCTGTGTAACATTTGATTTTACCATTTTCATGCAAAAACCAAATCCCAGCAAACCTTCTCTGTATCAGCCATTGCGGGCTCTAGGACGAGCCACATGAAGTGTACCACTGCTCCATTCAGTCTCCTGAGATCAGTGAGGGCTGCTAAAATAGCTATGACATCTCCAGACCCTGAGGGTCTAATGTACACATGCACGTGCACACACACACACACACACACACACGAGAGAGAGAGAGAGAGAGAGAGAGAGAGAGAGAGAGAGAGAGAGAG
>CABHPR010107750.1:0-14080 GCA_902168415.1 Peromyscus melanophrys
GCATTCAGATTGCATGATGCCGTGTGTCATAACGCTGCAATGATGTGTATTGGCAACCTTAGGCCGGTGATTAATTGCTGGGAAAGTAATTTCTTTATAATTGCACATTACAACTTCTTTATAAATGCTTTTGGTAGCCTGACGTCACAGGGAACTCAGGTATGCTGACTCAGAATGGCCTCCAGAAGTTGAGAATACTCCCATCTCAACTCAAAAACGAACCCATGTCTTTAAGAAGTCTAGTAGCAGTGAAAGTTTTTCAAATGCTGACTCTGTGCCCAGCACGGGGTCCCGTGGTCTGCAGACACCATTTCAGCTCCTGAAATGGTCATAATAGCCCTGGAGACAGGTGCTTTGAAGCAGATGCTGCCAGCACAGTTGGAGACCACTGGGGAGCTTAGCTGTCCAAGATCACAGAGGTTGGGAGGCATTAGGTGGAGGGCTCTGGAGCCAGAAGCCTTAGGACAGCTGTTCCCTTCTCTGCAGCCAGGCTGGCTGGACCTTCCCTCTAACCTAGCCATACAGTCATCTCAGTCCTAACTGGACTCCCGAGGCTCAGTGCCCTTGAACACTGCATTTGTGAGCTTTCATGCCTGCCCTTCCTGCTTATCTCATGGATGGAGTCTTTGGACATTTTCGGCATCAGTTCACATGTAACTTCCTTGGGCAGCCTGACTCTGGTCACACCAAGGAAAACAGCCCTCCTGACTGGGTAAGCTTCACATGCAAGTGAAGTTCCCTTGCTGTGCGGCATTTATCTTGATCTGCACTTATCTTGTTTGCAAAAGCATTTTTTAATTGTATGTAAATTATACAGGGGCAGCAGCTTTGTCTGATGGATGTATCACTGTAGCTCTGGTGTCCATGATGGTGATGGATATTTCCTTGACACTCAGCCCCTGTTGCTGAAGGACCAGGACAGTAGGAGTGAGCTTTTGATTAAATGCTGGCAGTGATGTGGGCTGGGTAGGCAGGAGGGATCAAGAGTGCAGGCAAGGGCAATGAAAACCTGGAGAGGGAAGACACACTTTGAACACAGTGAGCTTGCCTGTGCCTACCTGCTGCCCTGTTCTTGGCTTTCTCTCGCATGCTTCTCCCTGATTCCCACGGCCTCTCAAGCACCATTTCCCCTCACAGCAGGATGTTTACTTCCCTGTGTAGTGGGAGATGTTGAAACAGGCTTTGGTTGTCTCATGACTGATTGGTCCTGGTGTTTGCTTTGCAGAATCACTCTGGACAGTGGACAGTTTAGGAAATCAAAGGGGACAGCTAACCAAAGGCATTTCAGCATCTCACAGGCTAGAGGCGGGTGGGAGAGTGCTTGACAGGGCCTTCCACTGACCACATACCTCCTGGAAAAGTGTCATGGCTCATTACTAGCCTGTTTTCCTGGTGAGAAGTGACTGGCTCTAATGCCTTGGTCTTTGTGCACTGGCTCAGGAGGATCTGCTGAGCTAACCGAGTATGAAACCACGAACCGGGCAAAGTGCCTCTTTCCTGCAAGGTCACCAGGAAGACTAGAAGGGCCAGTTGGATCCATCTGCAGAGTCTGCCTGCTCTTGACCTTGGCAGTGTGCAGGAGGGCTCCAGCCAGAGGAACCCCGAGGAAGCACATTTGCATTCTGCAGGTTCTAAGTACATCCTAGCCTTTCAGGGAACCTGACATCTTTTCAAGTTAGCGGCTACAAAGGCAAATGGGTGTTCTGTCAGTCAGCCCTCAATCTGTATGTTCTTCCAGACACTCCTTCTCCTGCCTGATTTATTTCATATTAAAGGGGCTGTCAGTCTGTTTCACAAGAACAGCTTGATAGGACATGAGGGATACCAGACGAGTGGCATTTTTTGTTGTTGTTTGTTATTGTTAAAAAATAATGGCCTCCCTCTCTCTGGCCAAACTCCTGACTCACCTACAGGCTCTCCCTGGCACTCCTCACCTTGTCGACTACACCTACATATCACTCTGTGAGTTCTGTGTACTAGGGGTATTTTCGTCAGAAATGTTTTCTGCGAGTTCATGGCAGACCCTTTAAAAAATTATCCATCAAACATATCTCTCTTTACCATCTGATGGCTTGGCAACAGGACCATTCTTCTTTCAAATAAAATAAATGTGCCTGCGACGTGGTGAAAAAGTCGGCTTTGAAGAGGCTTCATCTTGGCTAATGTGAGCCGAGTTCTGTGGGCTTCATTACAGCAGGACACTAATGATGCTCTCCATCGCTCCCAGTGGGATTGCGTTACTGTGCCAGCTGCATTATCGTTTTATGTTAGGATATTGATTATTGCCTTCCTGTCATTTATGCTAGTTTTCCTTACCTTTATTCGTTATTTCAGCCAATGAATAGAGTCGCTCTGCCATCCTATACGATTAATTTCTGAAACTCTTGAAGGAGCTGATGTGCAGCCAGGCAGCCAATGGAGGCCATTTTCACTCGCCATGTAAATACTCCAGGATTACAGAGTAGCCAGAAGTCAGTTGGTCTCCAGCATAGAGGCTGATGGAGTGGCCCTAGTTTAGATACTCACACACATGATTTATGGGAGCTCCCTGCAGCCTCTAACTGTGGCATGTGCAGGAGTGGGACCCAGGAATCTGCATCCTAAAAATGCTCAGGAAAAGGCTGAAATGGGGCTGGAGCTGTGGAGGAGGCTCATATAGCTGATGAGAGGGATGGTTGAGAGCTGACTAGGGAATTACAAACTGTCCTCATCAGGCTCTGCCTCCTCTCTCCAGGCTTCCTCAGCTTCTTTCCTATTCTAGCCTTCTCTCTCCTCTCCTTCCCATTCCATTTGGGCTCTACTACCAAAGAGAATCCAGAGCACACAATCACTTGGGAAAAAGTCCAAACTGGAAAATTCTGCATCCTTGCACACATTATCAACATCCACACTCGGATTCTCCAGGAAGGCTTTGCTATTCCCCTGAGCCTGGCCTGGAGAAGGCTTTGCCATTTTCCCATGAGTCTGAGGCTTTGGAGACCTTGGCATGGTTGTGCCAAGTCAACAACACACATTAGCTCAGGACTTCATTCACTCAGAGTTTCCTCTGCTCCCTATAAGAAAAGATGCCGGGCGGTGGTGGCGCACGCCTTTAATCTCAGCACTCGGGAGGCAGAGCCAGGTGGATCTCTATGAGTTCGAGGCCAGCCTGGGCTACAGAGTGAGTTCCAGGAAAGGCACAAAGCTACACAGAGAAACCCTGTCTCGGGAAAAAAAAAAGAAAAGAAAAGATGTTAACATTGTCCTCTCCTTTCCAAGGGAACTAGCCACACATAATACTATTTTTTAGTAACTTGAAAGGAGAAGAGAAAAAGAAAAGAATATTCTAGATTTAAAAATATGTGTAAACTAATGGTGTTGTAGTAAAGTCCTGCAGAAAACTGAAATAAATGCTGCCTTTGAGGGAGCAATGAACTCACTTTCTTGGAGGTGGGGGACGAATGGACTCACCTCCATGGAGATGGGGGACCAATGGACTCACCTCCATGGAGGTGGGGGAGCAATGGACTCATCTCCATGGAGGTGAGGGAACAATGGACTCACCTCCATAGAGGTGGGGGAGCAATGAACTTACCTCCATGAAGGTGAGGGGGCAATGGACTCACTTTCTTGGAGGTGGGGGACCAATGGACTCACCTCCATGGAGGTGGGGGAGCAATGGACTCACCTCCATGGAGGTGGGAGAGCAATGGACTCACCTCCATGGAGGTGGGGGAACAATGGACTCACCTCCATGGAAGTGGGGGAGCAATGGACTCACTTTCTTGGAGGTGGGGGACCAATGGACTCACCTCCATGGAGATGGGGGACCAATGGACTCACCTCCATGGAGGTGGGGGAGAAATGGACTCACCTCCATGGAGGGGGAGCAATGGACTCACCTTCATGGAGTTGGGTCACTAGGAATGAAGGTCAAACATCCAGGAGGATCAGAAGTGAGAAGATTCTTGGCATGGAGGAAGTGATGTTTGGGGCCAGAGCAGCGTGTATCTACCTCTGCTCTCAGGTACCAGCTGCCAGAACAGGTCTTGTGGAGAAGAGTGCATCTATTGTGCCTTGGAAGAAAACTCACCGTATACTTTCAATTAAGTATTCTACTAAAACCCAAAGATTTATTTAGAATACTCGAAGTTCAGTGCTCCCTGGTTGTCCCACATCTTCCCTCCTCAGCCGTGTTCCGAAGGTTATTTGAGCCCATTGTATTTGTAGAGCAGAACCACCATACAATGGTGGGCATAGATATGATGGGTCTCATTCCAATTTTACTTTCAGCAACTTGGCACCTTGAGGTTGATTGTGGTAGTGTTATAAAAATAGAAACGAGCAAGGGCTGAAAACCAGCCCACGTGTATTGTTTTGGTGACTAGCTAGACTTAAGAAAAAGGTGGAGAAAAAAATCCCCAGTGCAGAAAGCTTAAGTGTGTCACGTGTGCGGTTGTTACACTGTAAAGATGACTGAAATATCTGAGGAAACACTCTTTGAGGATTCAAAAACTATGTCCGACTTAGCAAAGATGCCACGGATGTCATCCACAGACCCAGCTTTGGACAGATGTCTTCACCTTTCTCCTTTTGTTCCAATCATTGATGGGGATGAAAATATCAACCACGGTGCCCATCAGAACCACATCATTCTTCATTTGGAGCCTTGAGTGGGAATAATGAGAAGAGTTGGCCAAAAACAGGCAAGAGCTTTTTGGGGAGATTTGTTGACTATGTGGAATTATAGACAGTGTTTTGGTCAACTTTATTTCTCCTTGTGAATTATATACCTTCTCTAAGCCAGCAAAGTGTGTGCTAAGCTGGCGAAAGCCAGCTTGCCCCTTCTGCATCCAGACAGCTTCTCTCTGTCCTCGGCCCCTCCACCTCGGCCCCTCCACCTTGAGCATGGCCCCAATGACACTCACAGATTGAAACTTGGGGACTTTTCTTTGAATGTCACAAGTAGAGAGCAAACTTATTCAGGGGCTTATGTCGCCTGGCGGATTGTGGGTCCCTTGAGGAAAATGCCTGTGTCTGACTCAATTTATTTATTTAGCATTTACCTTTTATTTATTTATTTAGCATTTTCTTTTCTTTCTTTTTTGAAAATCCGTGATTTAAATCTACTGCATTAGCTATCCTTTGTTATTTTTTAAAACCATGTTTCTAATTGAAATAGAATTACAGCACTGTCTCCCATCCTTTTCCTCCCTCTAGCCCCTCCCAACTACCTTCCCTCCCACATACACACCACCAACAAAAAACAGGCTCAGCAGGTTGTATCTATATGTATTTGTGCGCGCGCGCACACACACGTAACCAGTCTTTCTCTGCCCCACCAGTCAGCTCCCAAATAATGACACAGAGACTTCTTATTAATTATGAAAGCTTAGCCTATAGCTTAGGCTTGTTTCTAACTACCCCTTATAACTTAAATTAATCCATTTATATTAATCTGTGTTCTATCACATGGCATTACCTCTCTTCCATCTTGCACCTCCTGTTTCCTCTCCACGTCTCCCGGCATCTCCTGTGAGCCTAGATTCTCCTCTTCCTTTCTCTCCCTGGAAATCCTGCCTGTACCTCCTGCCTAGCTATTGGCCATTCAGCTTTTTATTACACCAGTCACAGCAAATACATCTTCACATGGTGAAACATCCCACAACACACACATATATGTGCATGACAATAATAATCAAGAAAAAGGCTACCAATCTGAGAGTGGGGGGTGTGGGACTCAATTTTTTTTTTAATCTCTTGTTTTGTCCAAAACAGAGTTTATACTCATTGAGTGCTCAAAAATGCTGAACGCAGTGTCTCTCCTTCTGGGCAGGTCAATGAATTGTTAGTTACATAAACTACCCACTGCAAGAACAAACATGGTAAGACCAGGAAATAGATCAGCAAAGATGGAGTTGAAACGGGGAAGAGAAGACGGGAAGGAAATGGAGGCTACATTTGCCACTCTTGTTACTCGACTTTCCAGTGACTCTGTTGCGCACCACATTCACAACATCACATTCAAATTTCACAACCAGTGTTGTGAGTCACCCTACCCATTTTATTTTATATTTAAGAAACTGAGGCTTAGAAAGACTCAATAACCAGTTGAGCCTGCCATGGAGCTGGGATGCCTCTCGGTCAAGCTGGCGTAGGTTGTGTCTACAAGTCTTCCTCTTGGCTGAAAGAGGCTTGGCAATAAGGCAGGGCTTTCCTTCCCCAGGGCCCCTAGTGTCTGGTCCATTAATAATGCTTTGGGTTATGCTGTGGTGCATATGACCCTGCTTTAAGAAGACATTTGAGTGTTCTAGAGCTATGCATACCACGGACACACTAGGAATAAGGGAGTTGCTGCAGGGCGCTGCTGCTCTGAAGGTGGTGGGGAGGCTACTGTGCCGAGAATTCACTTGACTTTTTCCATAGAGGTTAAGTCCCTGACCTTGAAGAAAAAGGATCTCAAGGAAGTCAGTTGTATGACAAGTTCTTCTTTGAAGCACCAGAGAGATGGAGACTCCAGTACTTTCCTTAAGTGGCTCGTTCACTGTTTAACAAATTTTCCTTCTGATGATCTTAAATTTACATCTACCCCAAATTCCTCTCTACATTTGAGTACATTTCCTAGATCAAAAGGACCTGTGACCCAGAAACTCATACAGCCCTGGGAACTTTGGATCTTGGGTCATGATTTCTCAAGTATGAGAGCACAGACCTATGCACTGCTCAAGGACTTTGTAGGTCTCCTGGCACCAAAGTTCTTGCTCAAGCCAGGTCAGGGGGTGCTGACATCTGAGTGGACCAACATTGGAATGGGTGGTCACTTCTCTCCATGTGGGCCTAATTGCCCTGGCCCTTCCTAATTTATCACTAATTCCCATGATATGTGCCATGATACTGTGTCTCACAATGAACTCATTTGCTATTAATGTGAATGTAATATGCCGTTCCATAGGAATTCTGCAGTAATTTAGCAATCATTAATGTCCACTTATTGTAAAGTGGTACAGAATACACTTTATTGCCTGCAAATTGCCAAAGTGATTTCCCCCTGTGTGTGTATGTGTATCATATGTGCCATTTAATGAGGTCCTTGTGAACTCAGGAACCCTAGTAAATATGAACTTCCCATAAAGTCCCAGGCTGTAAATCAAACAACTATTGCAAATGACCTTACCACGGAAAGGTCAACTGTGCTTGGTCCCACCAAAGGTCTTTCATCTTTTGCAGTGTCCAAGGACATCCCAGCACATTGCTCCAGCAGCCTCATGTGAAGGGGTTCTTCAGCGACTTGCATTTCCTGAGTTCAGCTGGGAGCCCTAGTCCCCTCTGTGGGTCATTTGTTGCCTTTCTACCTCAGGGCCCCTCCCTGCCCAGTTCACCGGGAATTTTCCTTTGTGATGCTCCCGAATGCTAAGTGAACCAGGGCTATTTGAACCCATCCCACTTAGTCACTCAGCTCCTGTTGGCAAGAGTTGCAGCCAGATTTAAGATTGAAGGCAGAGGTAAAAGTCAGTGTAGCCATGCCAAGCATTAATCTCCTCTGTCGGTTGTGTTCACTGTTGCTTTATAAAAAAACATTTCAATAGCTTGACATACTATTCATTTTTATTCAATGGGAAGAATTTGCTTTGCTTCCTGCTATGCATTAACTAAAGCATCCTTCCGGGATTTTTGTTTTGTTTGGTTTGGTTTTGCTTTTTAACAAAGGTCATCTCTGTACTAAAATCCTGACCGACCGACCGACCGAAGGAAGGCGACAGCCCACACCTCTCACTCTTCTTTACCCTCCTAATGCCATTTTCTCTGTGATGTAACTGAGTGATTTTGCAGCAGAAAGCTCCAAAAATTAAACCTGAACTTTCCAAATAGCTTCCTAATAACCGTTGCCCAAATCAATGGGGCTCCATGAATATTTTGACACAGTTTAAATGGGTTTGTATCCTCACCACTGAGATCTGGTGATTTAGCCTGTCAGCCTGCAAATGTGGAAATATCACCTCTCACTGAGCAAAGTCCAATATCTCATTAGAAATGAAAATAGAAGAGAAGGCGAGCACAAACGCTGTCAGTGGCGGTGAGAGAAGAAATTAAACCTCTGGAGGCCTGTATATCTTATACAAAAGATTATGCACTGCCAGGCTGTATAAATCATGCCAGGGCTGTGGGGCTGCAATGGGCTAGAAAATAAAAAACCATAAAAGTGTCATATTGAAATACAGTCACTGAGAATTCTTTTATGATGAGTCTAAATTCGCCTGACATTCTCGCAAATTCAGGGGCCTGCTTGGGTTGTTTATACCCAGCCTTTCTCTGTCAGTCACGAAGTCCCAGCTTCCACAGCAAATTATTCTAAACAGGGCTTATTATCAAGGCATAAAAAAGTTCAAACACAGATGGCTGGAGAGTTCCTGTTTAATTTAAATGCCCTGTGGCCCACACCAACGTGAGTCTGTCTTGTCCTAGATTTATGATCAATAAATTGGCCGCACTTATTAGATGGCAGGGCCCTAAGATGTTGGTGGGGAGTATTTCAAATAGAATTAACATGAAGAGATGCAGAGCCATATCCTATCATCTGTGAAATATGGGGCAGGACAAGCCATACATAAACAGGTATGACCACTCGCACCAAGGGCTCCACGGCCCACGTGCTTCTGTGAGCAGCAAGACCTGGGACAGGTATTAACTGCCATCTCAGCCTTAATTAGCAGTGGCATTTTTCTCCCAAGTTAATTTTTTTTTTTAAGTAAATCGCCAACAGAATACAAGCAAATTGGATCCTTGATTTTCAGAGTAAGGGAAGGAAGTTTGGGTCCAAAGACATAACCCAAGCATTTGATTTGGAGTGACACACGGCCTGTTTGTGAAAATATGAGCCAGCTCTCTCCTTGGCTGATTTACCTTTTGACCTCGCTTGTACATCAGCCAGCCAGGCAGCGACATTTGTCGGGTATCTGGTGTGCTGAAGGCATTGCAGTGCGTGACTGTGAAGGTTGAAAAGGAGCAGAGAAGTCTTTGACCTTGAGGTAACCTGAGCCCAGGGCACCTGAGCTGAGCATGGCTGTGCACAGGATTCTGCATCTACCTCAAGCTGCCATTAAATGTCCCTTTTAGGGACTATTTGGGGGAGTGGGGAGAAGGACAAGAGAGGTTAATGGGTGGTTGAATATGATCAAAGTACATTATATATCTGTGGGAGAATCTCAGAATGAAGCCTATTCTTTTGTACAATTAATACATGCTAATAAAATATTTTTGAAGGTTAGACGATGTCTGTTTTATGTGAAGGGACATCTGCGAGGCAGGCTCACGGTAGGAGAGTGAGGACTTTTGAACCATCAACAGAAATAGGCAGGAGCCAGGCAGCCTGGGACCCAAGTCTGGCCTTGGCCTTTTACTGAGTGTGTGTGTCTGGAAGCCCAGGGCAAATCACTCCATTCCTTTGCTCTTTGCTCTCTCCCTGTGAGAAGGGAGGATTTCTCCCGTCCCAGAGGGACTGGTAAGCATCAAAGGAGGGGACAACGGCAGCCAGTCTGCACACTGTATTGCTCAGCCATGAGGGCTGGCTCCTGGGGGCGGGCGCGGGCTCTCCTAACTCACTGAGGGAGGAGAACAAGGGCCTGGGGCTATTCCTCAGACTCTCAGGGCAATATTGCTCCACCTCACCCCCTGCTCTCTTGCCACAGGGATTGACTCTCTTCTGCAAGTGACACCACACCCTAGTGTTTGGGAGAAAAAGAAGCAAGCTTGAGAAGGTGACTCACTCCTGTTCTGTGGATCTACCGCCATCATCATAAGTCATGGCATCTCCACCGGGCCTTCCCTCAGACCTTCATCTTCAGCAATGTCGGAATGGGAGGCTTCATAGCAAACAACTTCAGTCATCCATATTGGCAGCATCATAGGTTCTAGGGTGTTGGTAATGCCGGAGTCCTCTGTGAGCCACCTTCTCCACCCCTGACACAGATTACTACAAAATGATGGTGCTCTTCCCTCTACGTGAGTCAGAGCCACTTAAAGAAAAGAAGATGTGGGAGGAGGAAGGCTCCCAATTCCACTTAGTTCCCAAGAAGAGCCAAGTGGCCTCGGCCTTATTACTCATCTGTGTGTTCTGGCTCTGGAGCAGAAAGCAGATGGGGGAGGAGATTGCCTCCTCCCTCAGACTTACCTCGAGGGTCTTACACTGAAGTTCCAGCACCATGTAAAACACCCCTAGCCTCAAAGGAAGCAAATGCTTGGCTGACGTTGGCAGCCAAAGTCACCTGAGGCTTTGCTGAGGTTCACCCCAGTTCATGCCTTCAAGCGTCCTTGTCTCGCTGGAAAGCCAGCTCCCTCAAGATTTGTAACTTGGCTTTGGTCAAATAACTCTGAAATGGAATGCTGTATCTCAAGATTGATAGCCCAGTGGGCATCAAGATCTCATTTGTTTCCTGCCCAGGCATTTTTCAGTGAACGCAGGAGGGTGGAGTGGAATATCAAGACAGATGCGGCCTGTGCACTGCCCTCGCCCCCACTGCCCCCTCCCCACCCTTTTTATATGGCCTTGCACCTTCTTTTGCAGCTAGCAGGACCCACTGAAACACCATAGCTAAGAGCTTCCTGGGAACCAGGCCCTGCAATTTGTCTCTGCTGCCATTGCTTGTGAGAGGGGCTGGCGAGTGAGGCACTCATGGGTTTGCTATTGAGGTAGATCTGGAGTGCCCTTCCCCAGTCCTTCCTGAGGACCAAGCTGTCATATCCCCAGCTGTACCTGCTGGTGGCTTGCTGTTGAACCCCTTGACCAAAGAGGGCCACCTTGCTCAAGCGTATGACCATTCCGTGGGGACATCTTAAATCTCATGATTGACTAACATGGAGTCCCACCCCTTGCCCCTGTTGGCCAGCTCTAAGACCTCCTAGGTCATCCGGTGCTGGCCCAGGGCCTCTGTGGCAAGTGCAACGGAGCTCACCTTTCGCTTCCACCTGGTAGCCCTGATATTCCCTCACAGTTGGGGCTCTCCTGTGCCCAATGCCCAACTGCATACTGTCTCATCTCAGTCACATCTGTTTCTTGGGAAACCTCACGTGTGACAGCTCTCCCAGCATGCCCTGGGAGGAGAGATGTCTAATGAGCACAAAGGAGGAAGGACTTCAGAATGTGAGAGGAGAACAATACACTAACATCCGTTCAGTGTTCAGACTCTGTGACCAGCTTCCCCTCCCTCATTGCCAGGGGTGGGGTGGGGTGGAGGGAGACTCTAGCTGTTGGTGTGACTATAATAAAGAGCATGCTAATAAGGTGTGGCTCAACCATATTTCTTTCCTAGAATGCCATCACAGTCTGAGAAGGGCATGCCTGTCAAATCCTAAAACCTTTGCTACCTTTTTGGGCAAGTTTCTACATTTGGGAGAAACTGAAATAGGAACTTTGGAGTGAGGAGAGCTGTGAGTAGGAAGTGGGGTGCACATCACCTGTAGTACACGAGTCCAGTTAAAGGCTCCATTTCTTCTACATTATACCTAAAATTCTAGGAAAGTTCTGGAATTTGAGTTTTGAAAAATGAATAGTTTCTTATTAATATGCAAAATAAGAGGTTAAAGTGTTAGTGGCCAGCTGGCTTCAAGTGAGGAAGAATGTACATGAGAGGGGGTGTGTGCATAAGGGGCAGGTAACAAGGAGATGCTCTAACTGCTTTACCATTTCCTGGGCCTGTGACGTCACAAGCCAAAGTGATGTTCCCCACACACGGTGCCCCACAGCTCCTATAGAGAAAAATAATATCTTCATTATCACAAAGTCATGCTACAGTTACTTGTTACCACGGCAAGTGTTCCTAGGCTTCGATTTATGAACAGTGATGCAAAGTTTTCTCTTAAAATAAATGTCTATAAATGTAAATCAAGTCTATTCTGTGAGGTATTTACTAGTGTAAGCAGCTAGCAAAAATCATTTTAAAAACATCACAGCGGTGGTGTGTGAATGAGGAAAGTCTGATATGAGGTCTGCTGTTTGAAGGTCCAAAAGAATTAGATGAAAGGCATTGTTAACATCATGTTGCAGAAAATGCAGCAAATATTAGATAAATGCCAAATGCTGTCCCTCAGAATTTATGTCAGATTGTTACAACTGTGTACGTTTTCACTGTCGTTTCTGATACGTTCCTAACTGGGTTAGTTTTTCCTGTCTGTTGTGTATTAGGTAAAATGGGTCCAGGTTTTTTAGTCCCCAGCATGCTTGCATGGTTGAGATTTTGTTATCGATCACATCCTTGTTATTGCTCACTCATTACATATCCAACATGTAGCAGGTTTCGTTAAAGCCGTTAATTAATCACAAAGACTTAAGTCTGTAAACACAGAATGAAGGAGGCTGAGGCAGGAGGATTAGTAAAAGTTCAAGGCCAGCCTGAGCTATGCACTGAGTTCTAGGCAGGCCAGCCTGGGCTACAAAGTAAAATCATGAGTTAAAAAGAAAATCATAATTCTAATGGAGTGTCACTGGGTATATCAACCACCTCTCCACGCGCAGGAGAAGCTGGGCTACACAAAACAGAATCCTTTTTGTGTGTATGGGGTGGGGGGTTACGCTTTTTATTCCATTTTGTTTTATTTGCCTATTTTTGGTTCTATTGTATTTGTTTGTTTGTTTGCTTTTTGAGAGTGAGAGAGAGAAGGAGAGAGAGGAGAAACATGAAGTTGGGTAACCAAAATGGCTGGGTTATATAGGGAAGCGCCTCTGGGGGGAAGGGCAGCCTAGCTCCTCTGTCATGTGATATTTTATTTGTGTTCTGACAAATAAAGCTTGCTTGGAGATCAGAGGGTGGAGCTAGCCACTAGTTAACCATAGAGGCCAGGCAGTGGTGGCACACACCTTTGATCCCAGCACTTGGGAGGCTCACACTTTTAATCCTAGCACAATCAGGAGGTGGAGATGGGAATATAAGGTGGGTGGAGATAGGATCTTGACCCCTTTTCGGTCTGAGGATCCAGAGAGGTAAGAAGTCACTAGTGGCCGCTCCTTTGCTTCTCTGATCTTTCAGGTTATTACCCCAATCTGACTCCTGGTTTTTATTGTTAAGACTAAATAGATTCACGCTTCAGTGGGTAGCAAGCTGGGGAGGATCTGGGAGGTTCTTGGGGAGGGAAAACATGCTAAAAATGTATTGTATGAAAAAAATTGTATAAAAAAGTTGAAAATTGGGAAAAGAAAATCATAAAAAAAATTAGAGGATATAAAGAGACTTTGTGGGGGAAAACCACAGTCAGAAAGATTTCCAAACTGGATCTAGAGACACTTTGGGAAACTTGAGGAAACTAGTGCTTTTCAAATGTTCTCAGCCATAGAAAGTTCTGTTCAAAGAACTCTTATGAGAATCCTGGAAACACCGAGAGCAAGGCACAAAGACTTGCATGATGGAAGAGGCATGGGTGGGGTGCTGGGTTATCTGTAGATCTCTCCTCTCTTGGTTGGGTACCCACAGCCAAGCCCACCAAGGCTTGTGAGATGTGCTGGGTCATTTTAAAAACTCTGACTTGGGGCAGGTTTTGTCCTTAATCTTTGTACAGATGGCACTTTGTATGTTCAGCATGGTCAAAAATATGTATGTTTAATTGGTGCGCAGTGACTGTATAATTGTATATATCTGTGCTCTGTCTCTCTGTCTCTCTGTCTCTGTCTCTGTCTCTCTTTCTCTCTCTCTCTCCCTTCTTTGAAATAGGGTTTCACTGTATAGCTCTGGCTGACTTGGAACTTACATATACTAGTCTGGCCTTGAACTCGTAGAAATCCCCCGCGTCTGCCTCCTGAGTGCTAGAATTAAATCTTTCTCTTTTTTTACATTTTTGGAAAACAATTTCTTGCCAGGTACAGCCATGACATGTTTGTGATGTGTAATGATATATCAGGGCCACCGACGTATCTATTAAGTCAGATGGTTGTCTTGCTTTGTGATGGAGAGCTCAACATTCTCACCACTATTTTGAAACAACCTATTAGTTGTTAACTGTGGTTATCATACTGTGGCGTAGAACTCTAGAAGCCATTTCTCCTATAAGCTGCATCCTTGCAGTATGATGCAATGATCACAGTCTCCCTTTGACAGCACGCAAGACATGTCTTGCC
>CABHPR010107751.1:0-20590 GCA_902168415.1 Peromyscus melanophrys
GGGACCTGGTAGGCGGTGGTCTCCAAAGAAGTCAGCAACTCAGCTCCGTGAGAGTTCTCAAACCTTTGGGAAAAGCTAAATGTGGCCCTTGTGCTCAAAATAAACACAAATGCTCCACTTTCTAACCAAAGTCTGTAAAAGGACACCGAGCATATCTTGTGACTTGTTACACTAATGGATAAGTGTATGCTATATCAAATAAGAATATTCATAAACAAAAAGCCATTACAAAGGCTAGTTAATGGTTCTGCCTAGGCTAAAACGCTGAGCACATATTACAGCCAGAGCGATATGCAACTAGAATCGAAGTAGAGCTTTGATAAGTTCGATGTTTTATTCTTCTGTCTTTTTGTCCATTTTCCAATTGTTGAATGAGTACACTGATGCCACCACCACATCTAACAGTCTAGCACGCAATGAAGGACTCAGATAGTTCATTACAAATGAGACAACACAGAACGGGTATTTTCAAGTTTCCTCAGGAACCTGTAGTAAGTTGACAGATTATTACTACCTGAGAGAAAATCTCTATCGAATCTTGTTTTGAGATGCTTTGGTTCATTTTGAAGCCTGAGGCTAGTTTTAGCAGACATGAGTGGTATGGAAGAGCAGAGTCTGCCCCAAGGTACATGAGGGAGCACAAGAGAGGTTTCTCCAATGCCTTAGAGATAGTTATGAGGTCAGGGGAAGCGACACTAGCCCAGCGCAGGCTGTTAGAGCCACAGCATGTTAAGGAGGTCATCTGAGCATAGGGGTTAGGCCTAGCATGGGTTGGAGGATGCAGAGACGTCCATGTGGGGGACAGAAACAGGAGCATCCCAGGGCTGGCTACTGGACTCAGAGCAAGGTGAGGACGGTGTTGATGTGCATGGTGGGGAGGACATCTTGGAGTAGAGACAGGTTCTGAGGAAGAAAGGGAAGCAGCTGCAGCCACTCTGGGGTTACTAGGATCAAAAGGGATCTGGCCAGAGGTTGGCGGTCACAACATCCAAGAACAGAGTGTCAGAGCCGGAGTAGGTGAGGACAGCTCAGCCGGGAAGTGGCAATGGCAGAGCCTGGCATGGAGTAGCAGAAGCTGCATCTTGGAACAGCAGTGGACCTTGGGATGGGGGCTAATTGGTGGAGGAGGAGGAGGGTACCATGGACCAGTTAGAAGCAGGACCACAACAGTGATGGATGTCTGTGTTCCAGCAAAGAAAGGCAAGCACTTAGTGAGAAGGTGTCAACAGTGGTTTCTAGACCTGAGTGACGGGGACATCTGGGTGGACTTGGTGACAGCCTTGACTAGGAAGGGAACTAGGTGGAGAGAGGGTACCCCTGGGGGCTGGCAGCAGCACGGACAGAAGTGTGATCACACACCAGGGGATTTAAATACCTGTATATATGTGTATATGACCACACACACTGAGGGCAATAGGGGGATGGAGACGGAAGGCACACTCCTGGACACAGAGTCCTGGGTTCCAAGTCAAAATTTATAAAAGGTGACTGGTGAATACAGTCATGAGACATTGAAACACTTGTATCAAAAGATCAGTCAAATACAAAAGGAGTAAAGAAATTAGTTTTAAATCACCCAATAATTAGTGATTGTTCATACTATTGTTGTAAATATTAACACAATAAAGCAATAAATCCAGATAATTCTCCAGACCTGTTTTACTTTCAAGCAACTAATAAATTTCTTTTTGTAAAACAAGTAATTTCACAGGGAAAAAAAATCAAACTTACATTGATCTTACTAAATCACTAAAACCTCTTGTCAGAACCCTACAAAGGCAGCACAATGAAGACAAAAATGTTAATTTCAACTATGAGCATACATGAAAACATCTAAGGAAAGTATTAAGCAAAACCGTGCATACACGCACACACACACACACACACACACACACACACACACACACACACACACACAGAGGGGCAGAGACAGAGACAGAGAGACCAAGTTGAAGTTGCCCAGGAATACAAGGATGACTATTTAACATTTGGAATACTATAATTCAATTCCTCACATTAACAGGCTAAAGGAAGAAAACAACAGTTGTCTAAAAAGTTCCAAATCTTCATTAAATCAAACTGAGTTAATAGGACAACATCGAAGGGCAGAACTGTGGCAGAGGTGTTCAGAGTTGGGGACGAGATAAAGAAGCCTATCCTCCTTCCCTCCACTGAGCAGTGGCCGCATCCTGTTCCATGCACCATCTAAGTGTACGAAGACCAGAAAAGAAAAGCAACTGTTCCTACCCACACACATACATTGTTGCTTATACTTGGAGACTCAAGCGAATACTAAAGAAAAGCAAGACAAGGCAACTATGTCACAGATACATGATCAGTATTTAAAGTTGAACAATTCCAGTAAACAAAAACTGGAAAAATCATTTTTATTTTAAACTATCCCTGAAAACATCTAAATATCTTTTAAGGAAAAGTCTGAGATGAATCAGAATTTCAACCATGTGAGAAAAAAATACTCCCTCAACATAAGGGGAGGAAAATGATGTTAAAGATGTAATCTGTGTTAGTAAAGTTAAACACACACACATATATGTGTGTATACATGTGTGTATGTATATATGATATATAACACACATATATGTGTTATATGCTGTGGAATATTATTTTAACTAGGCAAAAATGTGTTACATTTGTTTATTGCCTATGTTTAACGACGTAAGGTGTGTGCCTAACTATATAAAGATGTGTTGCATCTGTTTCTCCTTGCCTGCTTAAGGCACCTGAACAGTCAATAGCTAGGCAGAGAAAGGATAGGTGGGGCTGTCAGGCAGAGAGAATAAATAGGAGCAGAAATCTAGGCTTGATAGAGGAGAAGGAGGAGGAGGAGAAGAGAATGAGGGAGAAAGAAAGGGAGAAGCCTGGGCCAGGCAACCAGGCATCAGACACAGAGCAGGACATACAGAAATAAAGGTAAAAAGCCTCAAGGCAAAAGGTCAATAAAGAGAAACAGGTTAATTTAAGTTAAAAGAGCTAGTCAGAAACGAGCCTAAGCAAGGCCAAGCATTTATAACTAATATTAAGTCTCTGTGTCAGGATTTGGGAGCTGGTTGGTGGCATAAAAGAAAAAGCCTGGTACAGTTATGTGCATGTGTGTTTGATTATATGTATGGATGTATATATGAATACATATATACAAACACACACACAAACAAGAGAAAATTAGATCTAACCAGACCATGAGTAAAAACAAATCTAGATGGATTCAAAATTCAAATGTTAATAAAACATTTTTTAGTGAAAAAAAAAAACATTTACAAATTGAGGCTACAAAAGGATTAATAATCCATGCAAGCCATATAGGATAATATTTATTAATAGACTATGTAAACAGGAACTGGGTGAAATATTTATACCATATAACTTTTAAAGCCTAACTTTTAAAAGCCAGTCTACCACTGGGCAGTAATGGCCTGTGCGTGATGGTGACCATGTTCTCAAAAACTTCAGCCCTAGAGTGGTACCACACACCTTTAATCTCAGCACTTGGGAGGCAGAGGCAGGCGGTTCTCTGTGCGTTCAAAGCCAGCCTGGTCTACAGAGTGAGTTCTAAGGCTACACAGAGAAATCCTGTCTCAAAACAAACAAACAAACAAATAAACAAAAAAAGTTCTTTGTTACTTAATATATAAAAAGTGGGCAAAATAATAATAAAAAGAAGACAGCAATTCAAACCAGAGGAAAGATGAATAGCTGGTAAGTAAAAGCTGCGCAGGCTTACCTACTACAACTGTAAATTTATAGAAAAGGTAGTGACGGACTTCTGTAAAACAGGAGTATTTTGGATAATACTGAAATGCTAGACACCACGCTGAGAAGCAAACAGTCATCATCCTTCGCAGAAACACCCCCAACTGCAATGTGATGATACTGAGTAAAGTCAATAATGTGAACAGTCTGTGACCTAACAATCCTCTCCAAATGGATGCCCTGGAGGAACTCTTCTCCAAGGGTTTCTGAAGACATGCTCCAGGATACTCAGCCACTTGCTTTGACACACACTCTTAAGTTGGAGCAGACCTACTGAACACCAATACGGTTACATATGTCAAGTGTTTACTCATGGTATGGTACAGGAAGTTGAGAGGCAAAATCAATTGTTTACGGATATTTACAATATAATGTAACTTATGCAAAAATTAAAGCCCATAGTAACTGTACTCTACTAATTATATAGAAAAATAAATATTTAGAAAAAATAAAAAAAGCAAGAAACAGGGGTCTGGATAGATGGCTCAGCAGTTAAGAACACTGGCTATTCTTCCCGAGAACCCATGTTCAATTCCCAGCACCCACATGACAGCTCACAACTGTCTGTACCTCCTATTGCAGGGGATCTGACACCCTTATATAGACATACATGCAGGCAAAATACCAATGTACATAAAATAAACATAAAAAATATTTTTTTAAAGTAAGAAACAGAGCTAGGACTACCTATAGAGGGAAAAAAAGAACCAGATTAGGGAAAAATCTATATCAAAGATGCTTCATTTATCTCTACTTTTATTTCTAAAGGGTTGAAGGGTAATTATGAAAAAAATGGTAAATTATTGTGTCTGTATAGAAGTTCATAGATGTTAGCTGTATTATGTAAGTTTATCTTTTATAATATTATATTTTAAAAATACATATGTGTAAATTCTCTATAGTTTATACCCTATAATATAAAAATGCACATTTTTAGACGTTTCCTATGAAGACAGTTCATAAATCATGGAAAGTTCTTCCCCTACAAACAGATCTCTTACAAAACACTATAAACAGGATTTCTCTCCCTCCATCCGTTAACAAGCATTATGTTAAGGCATGTGATCTACCTTGTTTAAAAACTACAGACTAGGTAGTGCCAAAAGAAATCTAAATAGCTGGATATTCTTACAGGTAAAGTAGCAAGAATTAAATAAAGACTATCAAGATCTAGAAAGATCCAAAGGCCATAAAACTGAAATGTTTCCAGAAGTTAGCAAAATGGTCAAAATTTTCCTTATAATCAAGAAGTCAAGACAAAAATATTAATTTTTATAATAATGTGGAAGTTTCTGGTTGAATATTAACTGGATGGCATGTAGAGGATTGGGTGCAGGGCACACATATCAGTTATTTTCCTATTGCATGATAAACTCCACGACCAAGGCAGCTTACAGAAGGTAGGCTTTATTTGGGCTTACGGTTCCAGAGGGATAAGAGTCCATCACCACTGCAACGGGGGAATTGTGGCAGCAGGCAGCCTTGGTGGCTGAAGCAGCAAGGTGAAGGCTCATGTCTTAAATCACAAGCATGAAGCAGAGAAAGCAAACTGGGAATTGCAGGAGGCCCTGAGTCCTCAAGGCCTGTTCACAGTGGTGCACTTCTTCTATCAAGGCCACATCTCCTAACCTATCCAAACAGCACCACCAACCGAGACCAAGTAGTCCAACATCTGACCGTCTGTGAAACACTCTAATTCAAACCATAATTGCACATGTCAACAATATGATTTCACTCAGATAATAATAGATATCCAAGTGTTTTCCTGGAAGTCAAAACTTCAATCAGTAACATATTAAGTTCACATAGCTACATACCTGTAGAAGGAGCCTTTCAAATGCCAGAAAGTTATCCCACTTGGCAGTCTGTGGGTGTTTCAGAGTTTGAACTGTGGCCATCCCAAGCTGTAGGAGCCCACAGTGATTTGTAAGAGCTTTGAGGTTGTTCTTGAAGAGTTGAATATAGGACATGAGCTGCCCTGGTGTGACTCTCCCTGGAGAAACATAAAAATTTATCAGTGCAATCTCTTCACTTTTACTAAATAATGACAAGGAGGCTGTGAACAAACCCTGTTTTATATGTGCACAGAATTCCAGAGCTGATCAATCTTTCCTAAACCATTATGATTCTTCCAACCACACAAGGACAACATCAAAGCTGACCATATTTGCTGCTTTTGCAAGAAAGAAAATAAGAATTAAGCCAACTGGCCAAAGCCACATTGCTAGTAGGACTCATTTTATAATTTCCTAATATCCTAAAATGAGTCTTCAAATAAAGGTACACAAATATTTGTTGATCTCAACATAGATATCTATGAATAACATATGGACACAAGAATTCAAGAGGTAAATGAAAAGCTTTTTAATTGTGTGCATGTAGAAAAAGCATGTTACAGTCATGGCTAAAACCTTCACCACTGGTATCAGAGACTTCATAACTGCATTCATGAGGTTCAAGGCCATCTGTTACATGGCCCAAAAGTGTATGAAAAACGAGAGTAAATTGCTAGTGAACGTACAAAGTGCATGTAATCATGTGCACACAGTAAACCAATACACTTCCTTCATTGTCCTTTGATGGACTCATCTCCCACTCTCCGATTTGTTACATTTCATAGCTGATAGTCATTAATGCTTTACACAAGGCTCCTTCCTATACACCAAATTCTCCCCACGAGACAAAAAGAAGGCAGTGAGGCAAACATAACTGTAAGTCAATAGACCATTCCTGTAGATTTCACCAATGCCATGTGTGGACTGTTTTCTGAAATTGAATTTCAACTCTTTATTGCTATACTTACAGTTTTTTTTAATTGTTAATAAAACCACCTGCATTAACTCAGCACATGCGTGCACTAAAAGAAACAAGCCCTTTTCTGATCCTCAGAGCAACTACACAAGGCAGCATCTATTAACCTCACCCAAGGTGCTCAGAGCTGAGTGTCTGCCCCAGTGTTAGCTGGCAGATACCACCTAGTGAGTAGCTGTTGTTGAAGATTAGAATACACACAAAACAGACCTGGCCATGAGAAACTTAAAAGCCTGAGTCACATTTGCTCTTTAAATAAATGTTTTTGAAGAGATTAAAAAGATACTGAAGTTCTTTCTTATCAATATATCATGGCAAGCATCTAAGAAAAAGAACAGGAAATGCCTATACCTCCTGAGGTTCTCTGCTTCCTTAACAAGGTACAGACTCATCCTGATATCCATCTGTCCATCCATCCATCCATCCATCCATCCATCCATCCATCCATCCATCCATCTCTGTGTATCTCTCTAGTTAGCATACAAAATGATAGGTTTCATTTAGGACATCTTCATATAATATATCACTGAATTTTGCTTTCATTCTCCTCCTCAACTACCCTCTCCCATCCCTGGTTCTCAAAGTGCAACCTAACAATTTACTTGTTCACGTTCTAACAAAAAGAAAAAAGAAAAGAAAAACTTCATCATATACTTCTTCCCTTGCTCTTAGGTTTATTAAGATATTGTTTATATACAGTGAAAATCCACCCTTTTCTGGTGTGCAGTTCTGTGAGTTTTGACACATACATACAGTATTTGTGTTGGACCACCACCACCGCCATCTAGATGCACACCATTTCTACCATTCTAACACTCTTGCTCTCTGTAGTCAACTCCATCTCCAACTCTACTTCTTGGTGAGCACTAAAACGCCTTTCTCTGGCTTCTGTTTGCTAGTTTTTTCCTTTCTAGAGTGTCCTATAAATGGGACCACACGGATGTAACTATTTGAGTCTGGCTTTTTTCACATTAGCATAGTGTATTTGAGATTCATCCATGTTCTTGAATTAAATAATAGCTTTCTCCTTTTACTGAGAATTACTTCATTGTCTTAGATTTATTAAAGCTTAGGCATTTAGTTGTCTTTCCACAACAAATGATCACTGGGGTAATCTTCATTCTTAAAACTGTAAATAGTCCTTCACCAACATCTGAGTACAGGTTTTCATGCATATACATGTACCTATGGTTTCATTTTTCTTTGGCAAATTTCCAGGAGTTGGGTCATATGCTAAGTGCACACTTATTATAAGAAACTGGCAACCTAAGGCCAAATGGGCCACTCACATCAACGTGTGAGAGTTCTAGTCACCCCACAGCCTCACCAGCACGGGATAGTGTCAGTTCCATTTATTCTAGCTATTCTAACAAGTGTGTAGTAAGAGCCCCTTGTGGTTTGAACTTGCATTTTTCTAAGGACTACTAAAGTTGGTCATCTTCTCAGGTGCCTATCTGATATCCAACACTTTTTCAAGTAAAATGCCTATTCAACCCTTTCCCTGTGCCTTAATTGTTTTCCTTATTATTGGTTTGTACCACTAACTTTCAACTATCTACTAATTTGTCATATATTTTCATGCCAGGCACAGAAATAAACACATTGCTGCTAGTAGTAAACTTATGGACAACTGTCTCCTTGATGCTCTCTTGATTAACTTGGGTTGTCTCATGAATTACATGTAATGTTACATACTTTTTGAACAAATGATTGTCATTTTTGTGCCACGATGTGCTGACACACACTTACTATATTAAATATGTGAGAAGAAACATTGGTCTAAAGTGTGTAGACCCCAAGATTGGTGTGCACTCTGAACTTAGCCCACTGCTTGTAAATGAGGCTGGACTACACCCTCAGCTTCTCGATGCATTTCCGGATGTGCAACAGTGCAGATGACGTCAGTGTGGCTCCTGGAGGGCACGTTTCAGTGCCCTGAAAGAGACATCCATGCTTGCCTAGCATGTGCAAGGCTCCAGGTTCAATCCTTGGCGCTGGGGCGAGGGTGGAAGGGGCTAAGGATATAGCTCCATGGTAGAAGGCCTTCCTGGTATGCAGAAAACAGTGGTTCACTCTTCAGTATGACAGGAGAGTGACCGGTGGGGTGGGATGAGGAGATCCATATAACAATCATACAAATCTTATTCCACATGATGGTAACAATAAAGAAACATAAATCTCCAGAGTATGACAGGCTCCTTGTGTGTCCTGTGATTCTGTTTTAGAGAGGCTACCGGAAATGAGAATCAATAAAGAACTTGCCAGATGATCTGCTTAGATTTTTATTGTAATAACTCTATGTTCTAGTTTGGCCTCACCTGCTCTAGGCAAGTGGTCTGCTACTGAGCCCTGCCCTAGCCTCAGCATATGCTCGTTTTGAAGATAAGGGTGTCTCCAATTAGAAGACAGAACTTTTCCTGTTAGCACTGCTCAGACTTCACTTAGCCACTATACCTAGGTAATGCCTCCTTTCCACATAAGGCTTGTGGTCTAAAGAAACAAACTATTTCTTAACAAGAAAGGCCAAGCAAAGCCCACACCGTGAGCTGGTGATCACTAAGCATCAGTGCTCGGATCCACAGTACATCCTCTTCTTCCATACCCACGCCACCAACAGGTCATAGGCTATGCCAAGACAGGAGGTCACTTCTCTAACTGAAATAACATAAAAACTGGAGGTTGGCAAAAGAGTGTTTCACACAGATGCTTTCAAATAAACTTGTGACAGTTTTGGGAATTTAAGCACAACCTTATACAAAAAAAAAAAAAAAAAAAGGAAACCAACCAATTAACTAACAAAAACTCTTCCATGATTATGCTTCGGTGATTCTGCATGATGAGTCCATCAGTGAGCTGTAATTTAGGTGGATTTTCCCACTTCTGCACCTTTTATTTGTAAACTATTTTTAGAGCATTGCATTTACAAAATGAAAATGCTGTAAATATTGCATATTTCATGTGTTTGTAATAAAAGTTACAAGCAATTAGACAGAAGTGGTTTTGCACCAATGTTATTACGTCAAGTCAAGTCATCCAACCCCCCACCCAAAAATGCTACCACGGGAAATTAAATAAAGCTCCCCAGTTCCCTTCAACTAGACAGCAAGCAATAAGAACCAGGCACTGAGGAGGTAACAGAATCGTTGGCCATCCTTCACTTTATGAAAGAGAAGGGGACCTGTCAGGCAGATTTACATGGTGATTTCAAAATGTCAACCCAGAGGCTTTGCAAGACAATTTTAAGGACCATAAAAAAGATTACTTTATATCAAGACCACAATGATATACAGCAACTTTTTAACAAGTGACACTTTGACGCTGGGCAAGTGACTTTTAAGTCTTTAAACTACTAATTCAGTACATTAAAGCAAACTTATTAAAATACAATTCTCTCGAGGGGAAAAACAAAGTAAATGGGCAGTGCTGAGCAGCACAAGCTACAGACAGAGCTGAGTGCTAATGAAGCGATGCCCATCCGCAGCTCTGCATCTCGGCTCTGCTGGCCATGCTTGTCCTGGCCTGCATCCCCCTAGATGGCCACTGTCTTCAATGCGCTTCCGTTTGCCTCCAGTGCTAAACAGCCTCCTCTTCTCTACCACTTCCCAAGGAGCTGCCTTCAACTCTTTATATCAAGTCCTATATTTGCTATAAGATTAATGTGTAGCAATTAAATATATCTTTTTAACTGTACCAGTATTTATTAAGACTATTATTGTTTTTGTTAATGCTCTGATTACAAGGGTGTGTGTGTGTGTGTGTGTGTGTGTGTGTGTGTGTGTGTGTGTGTGTGTGTGTAATGGGCTGTTTCTGGAGGTAAATTCTCCTTTCACAATGAGCTCTGATGCCTAATGTGATTTTTATAAAACACAAGTTTTTTCAGGAATGCAGATAAATAACATATAGACCAGGGAGGCAGCTCTGCTAGATTTACCTATTCATAGCAGACAGCGCTATTGGAGCAAACAGAATGTTGACTTAATAGCCCACACGAAGAGCCAA
Source organism: Peromyscus melanophrys (assembly GCA_902168415.1). Lineage (NCBI taxonomy): Eukaryota > Metazoa > Chordata > Mammalia > Rodentia > Cricetidae > Peromyscus > Peromyscus melanophrys. The sequence continues at coordinate 10,579 of CABHPR010107751.1, forward strand.
ATGCTGCATAATGACAAGAGTTAATGTAGAAAGGGGACTTATTAGAAAAAGGGTTTCAATTGGGAGAGAAGAGAAGATAATGGGGAAGATATAATCAGAGTACACTGTAAGACTGAAAGAATAAACACAATTTTTATGGCTGAGCAATCCTGTAAATTATGTACAAAAGGCCGAATGTCTACCCTGAATATGTGGGTTTCTCAGGAGAACCCCAGGAATGATGGGAAGCAACAGAAAGAGATCATGGTATAATCTACAAACAGACAAAAGCATTCAATACCCCCACCTGTTGCTTATCATAACTTGCATTACATGCTTAAGCTGTTTTATCTGTTGTCATCTACAAAAGACATCACATTGTTCAAGTCCTAAAAAGATATTAAGTCCTTCTTCGTTTTTTTCACTTCTCAGCTTCCTGCCTTTCAAATCACCTGTCCCTTCATTTGTGCCTGGTCAGAATTTAATGGTAAATACATTTCATTTCAGAAGTGTAGTTTTAGTATTACATGCTTTTTCTATAGGTTACATCTAAATGTTCAAAAGCAGTCAACACCGTTTAAATCAATATAAACTATATAACCGTTCATAGCAAAGCTCAATTATATGCCTGCAGTTACATTGCCTTAGTCACAAGTTACTTTGAGAAGCAGATGGTGAGGGTAGGGATGGAGGATACTACACTAAAGCTTTAGTGTAGGAATGTGATCATCTGAATTTCCCACAAGCTTGAGCTAGTATCTCTTCTTTAATATAATACTCTCCTGATTCTGAAACAAAGTAATGTCTGTTGCATGTAGAACGGACAGATGTTTATTTTTCTCTGGGAAATTTGACTTTATTAGTACCACTGACTTGTACAATGGGTAAAGCTCTGTCTTTCAACAGCCACAGAAATTGAGGAGTAATAGTAACTGCCTGCTTCCCACCTCAACTGAGGTCGAAGGGTAAAGAAATATGGTTAAGGTGCAGATGGAGAGATTTAAGCCACACATGAGAAAAACATTTCCTGGTCATGATGACTATTAGACAGAAACAAATTATTAAAAGGGAGGGACAGGGAGAAAGAAGAGCACATAAATCTTCCTCCACGGGGATGTGAAGGGCAGTATACACAGCCATCTGTACAGTGAAGCTTAGACAAAGTGCAGCTGTGAACTGATGTCCACTTTATAACCCCATAAATACTCAGGAAGATTTGGGAGTAGGCCTTGATAGTATGTGTTCTGGTTACACATGCTTTTTTAGCCCTGTGGTCACAGTATATATAGTCAGAGTAGAAGAAGAAACGAATGTGAAAATAGCATGTAGTTCTATGAAGCAAATCAATTCAATGGGTCCAAAGAAATCTGCCAGAGGATCTTTTCTGAGGCTGGTCTGGAATAAAGTACAACCATCCCAGGATCACAAGTCTCAGAGAGAAAATAAACAGTTCTCACTAAAGTTACACAAAACGGTGAAATATGAAACCATCAGAAACAGTTATGGCTTGCCTTTCTATGAACCCCTGCCTTCCCAGGACTAACACTGCCTCAGCAATTACAAACTCAGTGGACAACAAGGACGAAACTCCTGTTATCAAGGGACAGAATATCAGGTGCCAGCAGAACCTTTCCTTGGTAAGTCCACTCTGATGCAAAGAACTTCTGCTCTTAAAAGAACCTCTGATAAAGAAACTCCCACTCAGGAGCCAAAAGCCTTTTCACCATTTCATGCTCTTAGGTTGGTTTATTTTTTAACTCTGGCCCCAAATTCTCTTATTCAGAATCCCTTTGTATAAGCAAGATGGCTAACTACAGGAGCCTAATACTCATGCACCTTCCACCTCCAGACAAAGGAACTCTCCAGTAAATAGACAGCTACATTTAGAAGAGGGCAAGTGAAGGAGAGTTCTGAAGTATGTTACATCAAAAACTCAGGATAGCCACACAGACCAAAGGAAACTTCTTATCTCAGCTGTCCCTGCTCCTACTAAAAAAAGAAAAACACAGGGCCAGGTGGTGGGGGCGCACGCCTTTAATCTCAGCAATCAAGAGGCAGAGGCAGGAGGATCTCTGTGAGTTCAAGGCCAGCCTGGTCTCCAAAGTGAGCTCTAGGACAGCCAAAGGTACAGAGAGAGAGAGAAACCCTGTCTCCAAAAAGAAAGAAAAAGAGAGAAAGAAAAGAAAGGAAAGAAAGGAAAGAAAGGAAAGAAAGGAAAGAAAGGAAGAAAGAAAGAAAGAAAGAAAGAAAGAAAGAAAGAAAGAAAGAAAGAAAGAAAGAAAGAAAAGAGAGAAGAGAAGGAAGAGAAAGAAAAGAAAAGAAAGAGAAAACCAGGAAGGTGGTCTTGAGAAACAGACCAGTAGTTAAGAGTGCCTACTGATTTGGCAGAGGACCTGCATTAAGTTCCCAGTGCCCACATTAGGTGGTTCACAACTCCCTGTAGATACAGCTCCAGAGGATCCTGGCCTCCCCCAGGATACAGACACACACACACACACACACAATTAAAAACAAAATAAATCTTGAAAACAACCGCAGGAGGGACGTCTTCCGGAAATGGAGGTGTCTAGGACTCCAGTGGCCGCATCACTGCTGCAGATCCTCTGGAGTCTTCACTTCTACAGAATCATGCAGGGCACGGGTCCTGATCTCGCTTAGGGAGCAGCCTTGCCTTGAGCTGACTATAGTGAGATTCACCTTGTGATTACAGCAAAGGAGCTCACAGTGTGTGCTGACACACATCACTTACAGTACAGCAAGATGCTTTGTGTTGAGCCATCTTGAAATGGGATCCTACTAGAGGATCTGATAGAGGCCAGTGACCACAGCATCCCTTCATCTCCCAGACTCTGTCATCCTGTATCATACTGGCTCATACAATAGGACACCACTCCCCAGCCAAGCTGTTGCAGCTCACTACCCTGTGCCTACAAACCTCCTAAGAGGTTTTTCACAGCCTCCACCCTCTGCCTACTTGGGGCCTAAGCCCAGCTGTGAAGCCCTGCCCCTGACACCTCTACCAATACAAAACCCAGAACCCTGGGGACCCCTCAGTCCCAGCCCAGCAAAGCAGTTGTGACCCAGCCACAAGCTTATCCTCTTGATAGATTCATCCATTTGCTTACTCATTTGCTTCATTGGGCAACTGTTTTCTCCCCCTTCCTCCCCTGCCCACCACTTTATTGACATCTCCATCCTCCTCCTGGCTTTTTGTATCCACACTGTACTGTACTTACTATAGTATTTGGACTTTATCTTATTGGCTGTATTTATTGTTGCTATTGTTTCTTCACATGTAAAACTTGCATCTTTTTTATTCCCCTTCTTACATGTATCTAACTAGGGGGAGGGTGCTAAAATACTGTTTTAGAGTTATTTTATTGTATGTGTATATTTTGCCTGTATGTATGCATGTGTACCACGTGCATGCCTGATTCCCAGGGAGGTCAGTAGAGGGCATCAGATCCCCGGGAACTGGAGGTACAAATGGTTGTGAACCACCATGTGGGTGCTAGGAATGAAACAGGTCCCCTGTAAGAACAGCAGGTGCTCTGACTGATAAACATCTCTCCTGATCCTTCTCACTTTGTTTTCAAACTTTCCCATGATTGGAATTTTGTTTTGATTTTTCATCTCTTTTAATCTCTTGCTCATTTTTCTTCCTCCGTAATATTCCTCTGTACTTCTCCTCTCCCTTTTCTTTTCATTTATATAACCTTGCTTCCATGTGTTTCCCCTTTTCTGTGCTGTGAAAAAACAGCTCCAACTCTGTCAAGGCTTTAGAATACCTGATCTCAAACTATTCTACAGAGCCATATTAACAGAAGCATCATGGTACTGGCACAAAGATGAGACATGTAGACCAATGGAATAGGATAGAAGACCCAAAAGTTAGCCTTAATCCACTTGATTTTCAACAAAGACATCAAAAGTATACATTAGAGAAAAGACAGGTTCGCACTGGGGAAAACTGGAGATCAACAGCTATGACATGAATATAGATCTCTATCTCATCATCCTGCACAACGGGCAATGCAAAGTGAATCAGGACATGGGAAGTGTTAGAAGAAAGAAAGCATAGGGAAAACACTTCAAGACACAGGCAAGGGGGCTGGAGAGGTGGCTCAGAATTTAACAGCACTGGCGGCTATTCCAGAGGACCAAGGGTCAATTCCCAGCACCTACATGTGGCTCAAAATTGTCTGTAACTCCAGTTCCAGGTAATCTAGTGCTCTCTTCTGACCTCTGTAGGCACCAGACACATGCGGTACATAGACTTACATACAGGCAAAACACCAATCTATATAAAATTAAAGTTAATTAATTAATTTTTTAAAATGAAGACATAGGCAAAGACTTTCTGAACATGACTACAAAAGCACATAAAATAATCCCAAGAACTGAATAATGGGATGACAGGAAATTAAAAAGGGTTTTCACAGCAAAGGAAACAATCATGTGAAAATAGCCAAAAGGACTGAAAAAAAATCTTTGCCAACTATGTATCAGACAGATGATTACTATCTAGAATATATAAAAAGCTGCAAAAAATAAATACAAAATAATTTCCAATCGACAAATGAGCTAATCAAAGATTTAAAAATGACAAAGAAATATTTGAATTAGTGTTCACATCTTTTGCCACCGAGAAATGCAAATTAACACTGTTTTGAGATCTGATCTCACCCAGGTCAGAATGGCTAGCAACATGAAAACAAATGCTGACAAGGTTGTGGGGGGAGAGGGACCCTAATAAACTCTGGTAGAAATATAAACTGAAATAATCACTATGGAAGTCAATGTAGAAATTCCTCAAAAAGTGAGGGGGTACAAATGATAGATCAGTAGGTTAATAATGTGCTTCAAAATGACACCAATTTGATCACCAGAACCTATACAAAAGGCGAGATGCATTGACATATATATATATATATATATATATATATATATATATATAATCTCAGCATTATTACTGAGAGAAGGGAGGTGGAGACAGGGTAATTAGCATAGTTCTCTGGTCAGATAGCCTGATGTACACTGTGCAGCATCAGATACAAAAGAGACCCCTCCTTAATAAGGCAGAAGGCAAAAACTGACTCCCAAAAGTTGTCCTGTTAGGTGGGTGGTAGAAGTGCATGCCTTTAATCTCAGCACTTGGGAGGCAGAGGCAGGAGGATCTCTGTGAGTTTGAGGACAGCCTGGTCTACAGAGTGAGTTCCAGAATAACCAGGGCTGTTACACATAGAAACCCTGTCTCAGAAAAAAATAAAATAATTTTAAAAAGTTGTCCCTGACCTCCACACAAGCCCTCACTCATACACACACTCATACATATCCATGCATACACACAATAAATCAATAACATAATCTTTAAATTAAAATAGAACTGCCATATGATCTAGCTATTCCACTGCCAGATGTACATCCAAACAATGCTAAGTCACCATACCACAGAGATTCTAGAACATCCATGCTTATTGCTACAATATTTGCAATATCTAAGAAATGGAACTAAGCCTAGCTATCTACCAGTAGAAGATGGATAAAGAAAATGTAAACACAATGGAGTCTTATTCAGCTGTAAAGTAAAACCATGGTAGATAACTGATAAACCATGGGCAGCTAAATGTATAGAACTAAAGGACATTATGTAAAAATTAATTAAGTGCTATAGCCCAGACTGATTTAAAATTTATTATATAGGCCAGGTTAGCCTCAGAATCATGGCAATCCAGTCTCCAAATTGACCTGTCTTATAAGAAAAAAATCTTTTGAGTCAGGGTCTCAAATAGTCCAGGCTATGTTAACTTCTGATCCTCCTGCCTCTGCCCACTGAGGGCTGAGATTACAAGCATGTACCACCAGGCCAAATTTTATTCAGTGCTGAACTGAACCCAGAGTTTTGGGCTCACTAGGCAAGACTCTGCTACAACCCCAGCCCTCATTAGATCATTAGATTCCTCAAGGAAAGTCTCCATTTAGAAAGGAAATGATGGTAATTACTATCAGGAAATTATCCAAAACTATAAAACTCATTAGTAGAGATGAATACATAGTCTAATTCAGAATACTTCACTTCTGCAATGGCAGTGTGGAAACCTTTTAAGTCTCTAGCATGAAAGCCAAAAGTTAAAGTTTTCAAAAACAACTGCAGCTATAGTAAGTTAAAGAAATATAAAAACAATATGCTGATTGTAAACACAAAAATATACATTTGGGGAATAGGGTAAAAAATAAAAAAGCCTAGGCATTTGTTTGTGATCAAAGTTGTTGTGAACTTAAAATAGTCTATTACAACAATATGTCTTCTGCATGCTCAGGGTGAGCACAGAACAGAAAACTGCAGCAGATGCCCAAACAGGAAAAAGACAGGAATTAGTGCTTCACACTGCAGAACAAACACCACAGCACAAAGGTAAACACAGCAAGGGGCAACAAATAAACAAACAGAAAACAACCCAATGAGGGGAATGAGTCTTGACAAGAGAGAACAGAAACAGAAAGAGTTGAAGTGGCCATCCAAAAGATACGAAATGGCTGAATGGGTGGAAAACAAGATCTAAGTGTAGGCTGCCTGCAGGGGACACCTTTTAGCTTAAAAGACACACAAGGACTGAAAGTAATGGATGAATAAAGATAGCTCATACACACATCGGACAACAGAAAACAAACCATGGTCTACTCTTTATAAGACCAAACAGCATCCAAGCCAAGACTGTTGCAAGAAGTGGACATACATAGTGTAACTACATCAAGGAGATGAGGGATAGGTCAGTGGTTGAGGGCATTTATTGTACTTGGAGAGGGCTTGGGTTTGGTTCCCAGCATCCATAGGGGGCTCACAGGGGATCCATCTTCTGAAATCCCCGGGTACCAGGCACATGCAGTGGTGCACAAACATGCAGGCAAAACACTTACACACATAAAATAAATCAATCTTTAATATTTAGGTATGAACATATGTCAAAGCATTAAGTGGGTAAAGCAAATATTCATAAATCTAAAAAGAGAATTAGGCTCTAGTTCAATAATAGGAGACTTCAATGCCCTACTTAGTTCAATTAGACCTAACAGACATGCATGAGACCATCTATCCAGTAATAGCGAAATATGCGTGCTTCTCTAGGACTCAAGGAAAACTCTAGGAAGGAAAATTCTCTAAGGGAGATAGAATATTAATTACAAAACAAGTCTTAATGAGTTCAAGATTGAAATAGTTTGGTATATGCTCTCTGACCACAACAGTACAAAGTTAGAATCAACAACAGAGGAATCTTAGAATGTTCACAAACATGCAGAATGAAACAACACACTCCTCCTAAGAAACCAATAGATAATAAACCCAAAAGGGAAATTTAGAAGTGATTTGAGACAAAAAAAAAAAAAAAAAGAAAGGAAGGAAGGAAGGAAGGAAGGAAGGAAGGAAGGAAGAAAGGAAAGAGAAAAGGAAACAGGGCTGGAGAGATGGCTCAGAAGTTAAGAGCACTTACTGCTCTTGCAGAAGACCAGAGTTCAGTTCACAACCTCCTTAACTCTAGCTCCAGGGAGGTGTGATGTATCTGGTCTGAACTACATTGGGCATCTGCACTTATGTTCATGATTTCTGTCTCTGTCTCTGTCTGTCCGTCTCTCTGTCTCTGTCTCTGTCTCTGTCTCTCTCTCTCTCTCACACACACACACACACATACACACACGCGCAGTATAGTAGTTTAGTCTGTAAAAAACATCACCTATAGGCTCTAACATTTAACACTTAGTACTTAGCTGGTAATGCAGTCTGAGAAGGTCTACAAGGTGTGGCCTTGCTAGAGGAAGTAAAGCATGGTAGGGGGGTGAAGTTTCAAAGCCTGGTACCATTCCCAGTGTGTATCCCTCTCTGTCTCTGTCTGTCTCTGTCTATTTTTGTCTCTGTCTCTGTCTGTCTCACTCACTCTCTCTCTGTAATACACACACAATGAAAATAAAAAATTCTTAAGAAAAAATACACACAACCAATCAAAATCTATGGGGCACAACATTCTAATTGGTAAATTTATGCCAATAAAAACTTACAGATCCCAAATAGTCTAACATTGAACCCAAGGAACTAGAAAAAGAACAAATCTTAAGTTAGCATAAGGAAGAAAATAATGCAGATCAGAACAAAAGTCCAGTAAGAAAACAGAAAATCCACACACACACAAAAAGGGTAAAATCAGAGTTGGTTTCTCATAAACATAAACAAAGCAATCAATCAGCAAGAGAGATGGAGAAAGAGCACCACGCACTCTTCGAGGCACACAAACCTGGTTCAGGAGGCGTGCGGAGCTGGGAACCACACAAAGGTGGGCCTAGATGACCAGCAATACCAAGGGGCTGTATCTAGCGGGAGGCCTGTGCTGAACTCAAGACCCAACGACCCCTGGGTGAGGAGTTCATCATCTCTTATCTCGTGACTCCCACCTGCCCCAGATGATCAGAAAACAGTAGCCTGCTTTTGATATGACCCAGGGGAGCTGGCTGCCTCACTCATTGGTCTGCTGTGCTCAGTAAGTTCCTAGGCCTGGCTTTCTGATAGGATTTTGATACTCACGCGTCTGTGTGCTGATGGTTTAATTTGATAAGTTCCCAGGTGGTAATGATTTACTTGTGTAAATAACTCTTCTGTCAGTCTATGGCTCATTGTTTGTGCTGGACACACAATGATTGTTTACTTATACAAACACATTCAGTCATTCAAAACGCAGCCTGAAAGCTGAAATTTTATATGATATAGAATAATTTAGAATATCTGCAGCCTGATCTCCTACTCTACAAGAACCTAATAGATAAGAAATACACATAATAGACTGCCAGCTGCTGCCATGACAAGCTGCATGTGAAGATGCCGGTAAGCCACAAGCCACGTGGCAAGGCATAGACTTATAGAAATGGGTTAATTTAAGATATAAGAACAGTTAGCAAGAAGCCTGCCATGGCCATACAGTTTAAACAATATAAGTCTCTGTGTTCACTTGGTTGGGTCTGAGCAGCTGTGGGACTGGCGAGTGACAGAGATTTGTCCTGACTGTGAGCCACGCAGGAAAACTCTAGCAACAAACGGTGCCCAACGTGTTGGCAAAAGTTTCCACCTAAAACCTAAGTAAAAAGATTCTAAAACGGAGCTAAAAACAGTTCCTAGTTGTCTTTCTCAAGTTAGCGGCAGCCTGCGTGTTTGAGCTACTATGGCGGGTTCCTGGCGTGCGCACTCGACCTGCAGTATGGCGGGAATGAGGCCTCTGCAAATGGCACATTAAGCTGGGCCTCTGCAAGTGGCACCTTAAGCTGCGTGGTGGATTTAGCCTTTGCTAGTACAAAACAAAAAAAGAGGTTTCTGGGCTACACGCTGCTTTGATAGAAGCATAGACCCACAAAGGCTCCCAGAGCTGGTGGTAAAAGTATCACCGCCATGTTGGGAAGCTGAGGTGGGCAGAGCCAGCAGCCATAGTGCCGTTTCAGTCTTAGAATGCTGCAGTTTAAAGCAATAGGCTCAAGGTAATATAAAAAATAAGCCACGTAAAGATGGCTACCACACAGAGAATCTGCATTATGTTCTCTTTGATATTTGTAACTGAAGAAAAACATTTGATTGCAAAAGCAGTTGAGTTACGCCAAAATGTATATTTTAAAGGTACCTTGACTTCAAAATTTGGATGTAAGGATATGTTGCTTTGGAAAGGAGGCTCTGCTTTTGTTTCCACAGAAAGCCAGAGGCTATGGATTTGTTCCAGATTAAGATACATCAGGTTTGACCAGCCAAGACCACCTGAAAGGTCTCCAGTGACACCATGGCCCAGATGATCCAACATCCAGAACCGTTTCAAGGCAACTGGCTCAGACGATACACCCTCATGGACTACTCCATAATCCTAAAATTTTATTTGTGTCCCCATAAGACACGCGCCCCCCTCCAGCAGGAAGTAGTAAGAGAAGCTATGCCCAAATTCCCAAATATACCAAGCTGACTTTGGAGATGTGTAAAAGTTAAAACCTTCCTCTTTAAAAAAAAAAAAAA
>CABHPR010107752.1:5511-15767 GCA_902168415.1 Peromyscus melanophrys
CACACACACACACACACACACACACACACACACACACACTACAAATTCAGTTACAAAATGAGGAATAACCACTCAAAAAAGAAACTTAAAAAAAATCTATTTCAGAGATAGCATTCCAGCCCAGGACCACAAAGCCTCAGAGCTACTGTATAATATAAAATGTACGTAGTCCAATTTCAAATGTCATCATCATTTTAAAAATTCTAGCACTAATCAAAAGTGAAAAACAAACAAATAAAAAGCCAAAAACCAAAAAAAAAAAAAAAACTACAGTCTCTACTGAGACTCAATACTATCTGCGAGATGTGAAACCCTGTATACTTATGGCAGCAATATTCACATTCTAAAATAAAGACGAAGAAAATAAAAAGAAAGTCTGAGTCAAAGCAAAACCAAACAGAGCAAGCATCAAATCCTGTGGCCCCAAGTCTGGCATCCAGGCACATGGTGGCAGCCATTATCCTTGCTTCAATGGCTTCAGCTTTATGAAAAACCCTTCACAGTTCACATGGCCTCTCTTTGGGGATACTTCCACTCAACACAGCAGGCAACCAACATTCTTGGCATCCTCAATATCCGGGGAACTCAACTGCAACTAAGGCTTCACCCTTGTATCAGTGACTTTTTTTTGACTATCGTGACTAATTTCTGACGAAAGCTACCTGAGGGAAGAAGTGTTCATTTCAGTTTGAGGCGACACAGCCCATCCCGGCTGCAGACACATGGCAGCATAGCTCAGGGACCTGGGCTTGTGTTCCCAGTCAGGGAGCAAAAAGAAGTAAATCCTGATGCTCACATTATTTTCTAATCTTTATTCTGCCCAAGACCCCACCCCATCGATGGTACTGCCCACAATCAGGGTGGTTCTTCTCTCTTCCACTAAACCTTTCTAGATTCAACCTCGTAGATATTCCCAACAATAACCCTCAAACTTCCATGGGTCAGGTATTCTCTACAGAGAACCTGCCCCTAATTTACACTGACCTATCTCACAGTAACGCTGGGTTTGGGTGTAATCATTTCGTATTTGTTTGTGTGTTTCCTTTTTTTTTTTTTTAGTGGAGTTTTCTTGGCAGACCCTGGACCCTGTGGTTCTTCTAGACTGCATTTCTGTAAAATGGTACTGCACACATGAAGCCAAGTTCTGTTAACCTGATTGTGATGAAGCTGGACCTCTCAGAGTATCCAAGCAATTGAACTGGCATAAACACATTCCTAGAAATTCATTTTGGAGTAGAGAATCTGTATGTTTTCCTTTCATGGTACTCTCCTTTAAAGTGAATGTTTTGGAAAGATGTTTGCATTTTTACAAGCTGTAGCCTATATTGGGTGGGATTATTTCATCGAGGGTCCATTCCTCATGTCTTTGGTGCAAACTGAATGACTTCTTAATAGTGGTAGCCATTTTAACAATGATGCTCATTTTGCCTTCACTCACCTTGTCTGTAATTTTAAATATTCAAACTTCTTTCCTCATCAATTTGAACTTTTTTTTTACATTTTTCTATTATACTTGCTTTTATGGAAACTTACTTTCAAATCTCAGTGAGCGATAACCACAAACAACAGAACCACAACATAAATGTCATTTCCTTCATTAATTGTAAAGTTAGTTCCCTCATACTTTTAACATGCTTTTGGAATAGATAAAAAAAAAATGTGATAATGTAACACGAGTAGCTTTCAGTCCAAATCCCAGCAGTCATGTTTCTACCTAAAATCCCACATGAACAAGATCCACTGATCACATTTTTATCAACACACTAGCCTTCCAGTCTCCAAATAGAAAGACCTTTAAATGTGGTGATGTATTATGTCCCCCAAAACACTGTGCACCCTAATGAAGTTTATCTGAGGATCAGAGGAAAAAGCTAGCCACTATAGGAAATATAAAGGTCAGGCAACGGTAGCACAAGCCTTTAATCCTGTCATTCAGGAGGCAAAAATCCATCTGGATCTCTGTGAGTTCAAGGCTACACTGGGAACCGGGCCAGGCATGATGGAACATACCTTTAATCCAAGCACTAACCATAAAGGTCTGGAGGTCTGTACAGACAGACAGGAAGTAACAGAGCTGGGCAGGATAAGGAAGTGATGTAGCTGGGCAGAGAGAGGAAATGAGATGCAGAACAGAAAGGCATATAGGCATGGGTATACAGGAAGAAGGTCTCTTTGGAGACTGAGGTGTCAGTGAGGTGAAGTTGTCTGTGGCTCGTTCTATTTCTCTGATCTCTCAGTTTTTCACCCAAATATCTGGCTCTGGGTTTTTATTAATAAGACCATTTAGCAATCCATCTTACATTTAAATATTGTCTACAATATTTTAGAGATTTTTCTATTCTGCATCTCCCAACTCATTCACAGTCTTCCTTCAAACAATTTCCATAGGATCAATAACCATGTGGTTAGGTTAATCATAGCCATGTAACTACTTCATCAGTATATACTTAGTCATCACCAAGACAAAATATCTTACAGAATTAGCTTAAGGGATGGAAAGTTTACTTAGGCTCCTGGGTTTGTAAGATTAAATCTTCCACAGTGGGAAGGGCATGGCGAAGGAAGTACTCATCCCATGATACTGTGAATTTCCCATGGCTGTGTGTTCACAATGGTAGAAAACACAGTAGACAGTAAACAGAGAAACACACACTAAACACACAGTAGACAGTTAGCAGAGAAAACAAATGACAGTGGTGGTTTCTGTTTGCCCATCAGGCCCCTCTTCCTCAAGGATCGACAGTCTTCAATGGACTGCCTCTAGTGGATGCAACAAGGCTCAGATTATGAGGCGGTGAGGAAGAAGATTCAGATTCAAGCAATTACAGTATTTTCCACTTCTGAATGAGATGTATGGCCCTTAAGTCTCTATTATATAGAGAGAAATATAGACTTGGAATTCAGCTTTGTACAGGCTGCTCCAGGCCACCTACATTCTTTTCTCAATTAATTGTTCCTCCCCAATAATGACACACAGAAAATCTTCCATTCTAAAAATCTGACATTCAAACTTCTCCCCATCTTTTCTTTAGTTTGCCTAAGCACATGGTGAAATAAGAATCAAACAAGCAAACATCCATCCAAACACTCTTTCACATTTCTGAGTAAAAATAAAAAGATATTGAGAATTAAAAATCATATCAAAACTAGTTTTTAGGAACCCAAGTAGTGACTCTTCCCATAATGGAAGCCGAGTTCTACAATGCCTGAAAATAATAGAGTGAAAATCTGGGGACATACATGTTTTATATTTGAAGAATTCATGGTTGCTCCTCCCCATAAAATAAACAAAAATATTAATGTTAAGAACATATTCATATATATATATATATTTTTACACACACACACATATAGTGATGCCTGTCATATGTGTAGCCAAACAGAACTTAGTACCCACCTTTATTTATTTCCATATCTTGCCCCCAGTTCAATTTTTCACTGCTCTGAAAAAATGCTTCAGAAACTAATTTAAATAGAGAGGATGTCTCAGTCTCATAGTTTCATCAACTCTGGAAGGGAGAGTGTGGTATGGCAGTGTACTTGTATCACCCCCACTGTAAAACATAAAGAGTGCCTGGGTAGTGGTCTTCCTCTTCCTTTAACCCAGTGTGCTGTGTGGTGCTGCCTGTGTTCAGGGTGGATCTTTCCCCCTTCAGTTCTTCCCTGGGAACAACTTCACTGACACAAGCAAAGAAATGCTTTGTGTGTGTGTATATATATATATATATATATATATATATATATATATATATATATATATATATATATATGGTGTATATATATACAAATGTATATATATATATATATGGTGATACAGTTTGATACAAATAGTGAATAAATGTCTAATATCTTCTTGTGAAGAATATTATATAATTTAAAAGTGTTGAAATCACTTGAAGAATAGATAAATATTTGCAACTTACCATACAAATAAATGCTATCAATTTCATGTCTTTTAACTGACAAATCTTGATGACCTTATATGACCAGACACTGTTGATAAAGACACAAAGAGGACCCAAACTTTGGTTTCCAGGGGCTTTCAGTCAAGGAGAAAATTGTACCATTAAACAAAATGTGTACCAAGTTTATTATCAGTGAGTTAAAAGAAGCATAAGTTTTCCGATAAGACTGGAGTGTCAAATATTTCTCTTTCCTGCTTGAGTTAATAAAATTCCAGCAAGCTATTAGAAACAATTTCCTGAGAAAAGCATCTTTTAAGATGTATAATAACACCATGACTGATTCAGACCAATATTTTGCAGCCTGTGTATCTATGGTACTCTATTGATTTTCAATATGCACAACCAGGACCAAGAGGCATATCAAGACACTCGAGTACCTTGTGAATCATCTTGGATTGATTAAATGTAATAGAGTTCATGATTAATTGAGAGCACGCCAGAAGTGCGTTGTACTTTAGGGTTTTCTTCTGTGTGGAAGGACATTAGAGTCTCAGTGAATGGTATTTGTCATATAAATGAAGCAGATCCTTAGCACACTACCCCCACTTCCTCAAGGCTTTGTGCAAAATCTTTTAAGGGTCTGTATTCTTAAAGGTGAGAAAGGAATTCTTCTAATATGCTTTAGACTGAAATGTGTGTTCTGACCCCAATCTCTCTAGCTTAACCTTGAATTAGCCTCTACACCTTACTTTTCCTCTCTTCTCCATCACAAATGACATATTAGTGCCATTTCTTTCCATAAATCTTTCTGCTATAAGGTCTAATAATACATTCTGATAGCTCTCTTCATCTTAAATGTTTTAATCCATTGTTCTTTTTCATATTACTGCTTGTTTTCACACTTCCAAACCTTTGAAACTCCTCTTTTTCTCTTGTAAACATGCTTCATTTTAAAATCCCAGGCCCTTTGCATATGCATCTATTCTGTCTACACATCCTTCCACTCACTTCTAGCATCCTCTACATCACATTGTCAATTTCCATTTCTGACTGACAATCTTTTTCTTAAGAAACTCATTCTTCCTTCATTGATTAAATGCACTGGGTTTTGACTCTCTGATGCATAACTGGTGCATTCTTTCTTCTTTGACTCACAGGGTGAAACACTCAAAGATTTTATAGCTTGATGTAATAACAAGTTTTACAGGCTATACATAGTATACTTGAAATCTTTAGCATGGCCAAGATACTTTAAAATACTAAGTTTTCACACAATTTACATAATAAATAATTTAGAAAGCACTCTCCACCTTTTCTCAGAATTAGAGAAAAAATGGTCTATATTAATGTTTCTTTTTATGTTTGGGAAAAATATTTTGCTTACTTAAATATTCCAATTTTCATACATTAATTTTCAAATAGAATTATTCTTTTTTTTTTTTTATTTTTTGAGACAGGGTTTCTCTGTGTAGCTTTGCGCCTTTCCTGGGACTCACTTGGTAGCCCAGGCTGGCCTCAAACTCACAGAGATCCGCCTGGCTCTGCCTCCCGAGTGCTGGGATTAAAGGCGTGTGCCACCACTGCCTGGCTTAAATAGAATTATTCTTAAAGCTTATTTTTAGATGTATTTATGTTGCTTATAAATAGTGGTATTTACTTTATGGCTTTGTCTTATGTATTTTATATATAAATATTGACATTTACCTTGTGATATATAGGTGAAACTTTCATTTGTATTATAAAGAAACATTATATTCATTACATTGAGGTTATACCATAACAACAAAATTTGGCATATAAATACAAATATCACTTATATGGTTATAGATATGAGTATTTAAAGAAATAATATAATTATAAATTTTCTATGAACTGCTGTGAAATAATCCTTCTGTACACTGTGAATATGCATTACTCTAATTGGTTAATAAAGTGCTGGCAGGCCAGTAGCCAGACAGGGAGTATAGGTGGGACAGCCAGACACAGAGGACTCTGGGATGAGGAAGAGGAGTCAGAAGACACTACCAGTAGCCAATCAAGCAGGGCATGTAAAATAAGGAAATAACAACCCATTAACCACGTGGCAAAACATAAATAGGAATATGAGTTAATTTAAGTGTAAGAGTTAGCTAGTAACAAGCCTGAGCTATCAGCTGAGCATTTATAATTCATATTCAGCTCTGAGTTGCTTCTTTGGGAAAAGGTGGTAAGGACAGGACACGTCCATTTAAAATGAACTTTTGTATTTTACAAAATAATTAAAATGTTCTTTAATTCAGAGCTGATCTTTAAATACATTTGTGTATATATTAGATCTGTATAATTTAAATGAGGGTGCATAAATGAACTATAAAATAAAATAGAAAACAATATGAAAAATTAGACCAGGTTGGTGGTTTGAAAAAGGGAAAGTGTTATTAGATACAGAGCAAAGATAAGCATATTTTAAAAGTGAAAATGTAGTCATTTCTAGATCTGAAAGATACATTGTTCTGGTCTGAGAATTGCTGAGAGTCTTTTCATGGAAGACAGACATAACATGGTGGCTTACTCATATCTTTTGCAAATAGTCCATGTCATTTCTGAATTTGTTGAAGGCCATAATGACATCCTCAGGTTATGATGGTGGGGATGACACTGAGGTATCAAGTGATTTCATTAGGGATGATAAGCAGGAAAACGGATGGTCAGCCAGCCTTGATTTTAAGTCTTCTCAGTCACAGAGACAATGCTTTTGTTCATCTTACAACTCTGTAAATTGCATAGTTGTTGGTGCCTTTAAAATTATTGACTTCATTATCTCTTTTTGCAATGATGTTTTACAAATGTGTAATATAAATTTTGTTTTTTTCTTAGTAAATCATCTAAAGTGCTCATAGCTAAGACATCATCATTTTCAAGTGAACCTTCCAAAATCTAGCTTCCAGAAATGGTGTAAATGATGGCAAAATAACAGATTCTTCAGCAAGATTTCGGGCTTCAAATTCTGACATTGCTATTTAACAACCATGTGGTTTGGTCAAGTTGCTTACACTCCTAATTTACATGATGAGACTATTAATTTAACTTCCATGGCACTCTATAAAAATTAAAAAAAAAAAACTGGAAACACTCAGTTGAATCTAGAAAATTTTGAATAAATATTTGTAGGAAGAAGTCATCTTCTTAGGCCTATTACAAAGCAGCACATTATGAAGAAAACTCTGGCAAGACAATAATGCTCACTCACTTGATGGCCAGGAAGGGGAAGGGGAGGAGGAGGAGACTGGACTTTTACACTATATGAGTGTCACACACCTCTAAGCTGACATTTTACAAGGAAAGTTTCCATCATCTCCCAGGCTCACTACCCTGGAAGCCATACCTATATCATTCCATATAGCCATAGCTATATCATTCCAAACTAATAAATTTCTGATGATTTGTCATTTATACACTAGCAAACAATTCAGTTGCACAATAGTTGTTGAATAAATATTCAGATCAAATTATTGAGAAAAAAGATGTGAAATGAAGGATCTCTATGTCATGGAAGGGGACATTTTAATTTTAAATATGATTATATTTTTTTATTTTCTTGAAAATACTTTTTTTCATACAATATATTTCAGTTATGGTTTCCCCTCCACAAACTCATTTCAGTTCCTCCCTACCACATCCACACTCTATCTTTAAAAAAAAATTAGTGATGAACTGACTCCTAAAGATATTCTGCTATACTCATGGATCAGAGCCTTATTCAGCCACCAGCAGTGATGCTTCCTAGTGCAGCAAACAGGATCAAATACAGAGACTCACAACTAAACATTATGCAGAGGGAGATACAGCTTGGAGCACTCAAGATTGAAATAAGATATTTCCATCAAATTCATCCCCTCAGAGCTCAAGAAACCCAGTAGAAGAGGAGGCAAAAAGAGTATAAGAGCCAGAGGGGATGGAGAACACAAGGAGAACAAGGCAAGTCCTGCTAAATCAACTGAGCAAAGCTCATAACAGTTCACAGAAACAGAAACAGCCAGCACAGGGCCTGTGCGGGTCAGTACCAGGCCTTCTGTGTATGTATTATCGCTATTACTTCAGTGATTTTATAGGATTCGTTGGTGTGTGAACAAGTGGGTCTCTGAGTCTTATGCCTTCTCTTGGGCTCTCTTCTGTTGGGGAATATTATTTTCAGATGTGTTACATCTGTTTATGCTGTGGAACATTTGCTTTATGCTTTAAGCAAAGATGGGTTGCATTCTTTCATGTGTTGCATGTGTGAAGCTGTGTGACTGTGCCTGTCTAAAACACCTGATTGGTCTAATAAAGAGCTGAATGGCCAATAGTGAGATAGGAGAAAGGATAAACAAGGCTGGCAGGCAGAAAGAATTAATAGAAGGAGAAATCTGGGAGAAAAAAAAAAGGAATGAGAGAGGAAAAGCAAGAGAACAAGGAGAGGGGACACCAGAGTAAAAACAACCAACAACACTCTTCCTTCTGCTGGTTTTCCTTGTCCAACTTCGATGTGATGGTTTTTGTTTTATCTTATATTTTATTTTGTTGAAAAGAGAAGAGAAACAGGCTGCTAAAGAAAAATAGTAACATAAAATTAAACAAAATAGGGCTAGAGAGATAGCTCAGAGGTTAAGAGCCCTGGCTGTTCTTCCAGAGGTCCTGAGTTCAGTTCCCAGCAACCACGTGGTGACTCACAGCCATCTGTAATGAGATCTGGCGCCCTCTTCTGGCCTGCAGGCATCCATGTGGACAGAACACTGTATACTAAATAAATAAATCTTAAAAAATATTAAACAAAATAAAAATAGGACAAAACAAACAGAAGAAAGAAAGCCAAAGAAAATGCATAAAAATACACATATATGCACATTGTTATATTTGTAAAGGGTAAATACTTGAACAACATAAATCTACATACAAAAAAATGTCAAATTATTCATTCGGTTCAAGAACAACTTGATTAATAAAGCCTTGATAATAAATTGGTGTGGATTCTCCTAGATGCATTCCAACATAAAAAATTCAGAAGCATTTTCTTTTGCACACTTGAAGAGATTTTGAAAATTTTCTGTAGATTTGCCCACCTCTTTTTATTTTCTTCATTACTGAATTTCTGTTTGGAATCACTGCAACTAATGTGTACATTTGGAAATGTTCAATCTTTGATGAGATAATTGTGAAATAGCTTTTTGAAAAATTCAGTGTTAGGCCGGGCAGCGGTGGCGCATGCCTTTAATCCCAGCACTCAGGAGGCAGATCCAGGTGGATCTCTGAGTTTTAGGCCAGCCTGGGCTACAGAGCAAGATCCAGGACAGGCACCAAAACTACACAGAGAAACCTTGTCTCAAAAAAAAAATCATTATTAGTCTCCCTACAAAGGGGTTAAATTTGTTGGTTATTATCATAACCAGTCTAGTTTTGTTATGGATTATATTTATACAATGTACTTTTGCTAATTTATTGATTCTATCTTTTCTGTGTTTGTGTGGTATATGGTGGGTAATAATAAGGTTATTAATAATTGCCATATATTTTCTAGTTTAGAATTTTTAAAAATCAAGATGGCAATCTTTGCTTTTAATTGGAGTTTGACCATAAATAATTATCACAATTATTGATACAGTTTTGCTCATGTTTATCTCTTACTGATTATTTGTCCTGCAATTTGTTGGGATTTTTTACTTCCCCGTTCCCTTCTTTCTTGAGTATGTTTCTATATTTCTTCTCTATTTACATGTCTTGTTCATTATGAGAATTTTTTTAAAAACATTTTCCTGTGAATTATAGAGCATGTGCTTTCCTATCAGAACTGTCTACCTTAAAAGCACAATTTCATACAATATAAGGAACTTATGGGGTGTATATCCAGTTTACTTAGTTACTTTCTTTTTTTTTTAATTTTTTTTATTTTTATTTTTTATTTTATAATTTAATTTAATTTTACATATCAGCCACAGATTCCCCTATCCTCCCTCCTCCTCCCTCCCCCACCACCCTTCCCCCAGCCCACTCCCCATTCCCATCTCCTCCAGGGCAAGGACTCCCCTGGGGATTCAGCTCAGCCTGGTAGATTCAGTCCAGGCAGGTCCAGTGCCCTCCTCCCTTCACCCAGGCTGAGCAAAGTGTCCCTGCATAGGCCCCAAGTTCCAAACAGCCAGCTCAGGTCCTGGTCTCACTGCCTTGGGGCTTCCCAAACAGTTCAAGCTAATCGACTGTCTCACTTATCCAGAGAGCTTGATCCAGTTGGGGTTCCTCAGCTATTGGTTCATAGTTTGTGTGTTTCTACTAGTTTGGCTTTCAAATGTATGTGGTGTGTGTGTGTGTGTGTGTGTGTGTGTGTGTGTGTGTGTGTGTGTG
>CABHPR010107754.1:0-10450 GCA_902168415.1 Peromyscus melanophrys
TCCTTCTTTGATTCTCTGAAGCATTGCCCTCTACTTTGCACATGGCAGACAGCCATGGGTTAATCGCTGAAGAAGTCTTAGAAGCCCTGAGATGGTCTTCAAAACACCATGTCAAGTCTTGCTGGAGTCTTAAAATATTTATAGTTTTAAACTTTTTATTTTATGTGTTTGGTTGTTTTGCCTGCATGTATGTTTATGTACGTGCTTGCCTGGTGCCCTTAGAGGCCAGAAGAGGGTATCATATCCCCTGGAAGTGGGGTTATAGACTGTTGTGAGCCACCATGTGGGTGCTGAGAATCAAACCTGACTACTCCGGAAAAGCAGCAGTCAGTGCTCTCAATCACTGAACCATCTCTCCGCTCCCCTTGAATCTTAAGATGCATACATCTGTATATCCACATCCATGTTTTCATCTTTATCCTGAAACTACTTCTTAATTCAAAAAATCACTGACTATAATTCCGCTTGGGAAGCAAAGAGATCTTTCTTTTGTGTGTGTCTTTCCTCTTGTCCTGTCTCCTTGGCATCCTACATTCTGTCTGGAGATCTCATTGGTTCTGATGTTAGTTCATCAGACACATGTTTTATCAAAAACCAATTTGAGGGGACTCTTACTGATACACATTCGGGATAATTTGGAAATCACATTGACCATTGCTAGGCAACAATTGTATTACACTGAATACCCTGAATGGATAGTTCATTAAAAAAAAAAATCCACACAAAGGTCAGATGGGTGGGGGAAGGGTGGGGAGAGGTAAAGCGCCTGCCTCAAGAGCACAAGGGCCAGAGTTCAACCCCCAGAATCCACATTCAAAAGCTGACTGTGGTGTGCGCCCTTGTAATCCTAGCATCAAGGAGTTGAAAGAGTAGAGTGGGGGTCGGTGGGATTGGTGGGGGAAAAGAAGGTTCTTGGGGTTCTCTGGCCAGCCAATCTACCCTACTGGGCAGTTTCTGGCCACTGAGTGATCCTGTCTCAAAAGAGTGCCTAAGGAAGTATAATAGAGGTTGTCCTCTGGTCTCTATGCACACATGCGCGCGCACACACACACACACACACACACACACACACACACATATACATACACACTCACACACTTACGTACACACAATACACACACCCATACACTCATACACATAGGAAAGTTCTTATTCCAGCTGAATAGAAGCTTGTAAAAAAATGTCAGGAAAGCTTTGTGGGCAGGTTAACCTCTGAAAACGGCAGTTTTCTCCTCAGCAGGACTAACTCTGGTTCCCTGCAGGTCTTGAGATGGTGGTCACTTCACTAGCTTTTAAGCCTCTTCAGCTCTAGCCACGCTGGACTCATAATAAGACCTCAGACAGGTTTTGTTAAGCTTGTGTCATGACCTAAGCCACACAGAGGCCGCCACATGGACAAACCACAGTTTCTACTTCGTTTTGAGATATGTTCAGAAACATCTGAGAGACGCCTGTGTCCTCAGACATCACAGGTCCTTACCTCCTCACTGGTTTGTTGCAAAGCAGCAAGAATGATCTTGCCAAAAGGCATTTCAGGGGTTTTGTTTGTTTGTTTTTTGTTTTTTAGTTTATTTGGTTTGGAGTATTGTTTGTTGTTTGAAGCAGGGTCCCAGGTATCCCTGGCTGGACTTCAAATCACAGCTGAGGATGACCTGGACCCCTGATCTTCCTGTCTATATTGCTCCAGAACTGGGCTTGCATTTTTATGGTGCCAGGATTGAACCCAGGGCCTAAGCACACTGGGTAAGTGCTCTGTCTACTGAGCTACACGCCCAGCCCTCTATGACACAACTCTGATAATATGACCCACGTTTCTGACATCTTTTCCCTTTACTCTGAGGACTGTGCTGGGACTCAGGCTCAGCCTGGGCATGCCTCTCTTCCCTGTGCTCAGTTAAGATCATTCCTAGGTCAACTTACAGGGATAATTCCTGAGCTAAAGACAACCTAGTTCTTCTCTTTCTTTTCTGAAAGAAAAATATTACTTTATTTTCTATGTAAGAGTGTTCTGCCTACATGTATATCTGTGTACCACACGCATACTTGATGCACGAGGAGGCCAAAAGAGGGTGTTGGGTCCCCTGGAATTGGATGGCCAGCCACGTGGGCACTAGGAAATCAAACCCCAGTTCTCTGGAAGAATGGCCAGCGAGTGCTCTTGACCACTGAGCGGTCTCTCTGCCCCAGCAGCTTAGTTCTTAACTCAGTACATTTCACTTCAATGGAGGGAAAGGGTAGTATGGGGAACTGAGCCCAGGGCCTTGCACATGCCAGACAAGTGTCCTGTCACCGAGCTAGCCCTCTTCACTACAGATCAGACTGGCAAGTCAGAGGATGAACCTCTCACATCCTGTCAGCCACTACCATTTTTTCTCTACCAGCATTTTCAACACAATCTGGCACACCGTTATTTTGTATTTGTATTTGCATACAGATACTTAGATGCTAAATATTGGTTATCAAGTGAAAAATATAATTCGGTAGACAGGACATGTTAGCCATGCTCTTACATCTATTAAAAGGGGTAATTTTTCATAACTTAAAGTATTTTAGTGAGGGGCTACAGAGACGGCTCAGCAGTTAGAGGGTATATTGCTCTTGCAGAGAGAGGACCTGAGTTTGACTCTAGCACCCAGGTAGGAGAGCTCACAATTGTCTGTAACTCCAGTTCCAGAGGTATCTGATGCCTTCTGCTGGACCTCACTCATAGTGCATATATCCCCTCACAGATACATACAAATAAATCTTTCAAAAAATGTAGTTAGTAAGAAAACATACAGAAATGATCATTTTACTGTCAACTTTATTGAAGGCTATCTGATGTATTTTGGATGTTTTGAATATATTTAAATTTTAAATACTGCATTCTGTTATCTGGGGTTTAAAAACAAAGAAAGAAAGAAGCTAAACAGAATAAGATTAGTAATTTGATTCTACTCATGCTAGAAGTTATGTGTAAATACATAAATGTGTGTAGGTGTGTACATGTAATGTACACACATATGTACTTAAATACATGGGAGAATAGATACCAGATTGATAATGACTACCTTTTGGAAAGTCCACATCAAAAGAATGGTCACCTTTTAAATATAGTTTTTAAAAAAATAAAAACTCATTTATTTTTATGTGTATGAATGTTTGCCTGCTTGTATGTCTGAACAGCATATCCATGCAATGTCTGTAAAGGGGAGAAGAGGGTATTGGATGCCCTGGAACTGGAGTTACGGTGGTTGTGAGCTACCATGTAGGTGCTGAGAACCAAACTTGGGTCCTTTGGCAGAGCAGTTTGTGCTCTGAACTACAGAGACAGCTCTCTAGCCCTCATTTATTAATATTCTGAGTGAAGTCTCATGTATACCAAACTAGAGAGTTTGGAACTCCTGTCTCCATCTCCAAATGCTGAGATTACAAGGATGTACCACCTTACCTCATTTTATGCAGGGCTGAGATGGAATCCAGGCTTCATGTATACTAGGTAAGTATTCTGAGGTACACAGTAATATTTAACATAGTTGCTCCCATAATATTAGAAAGAGTTGAGAAAAGAAAATAGATAAAGAGCAGAGCCAGGTAAAGGTGAGCTGCCTTCTTGGACATTAAGATTATGATAGACTATGCCAGGATTGGGGCAACACTCAAATCTTAAAAAGAAAAATTATAGCCAGGTGGTGGTGGTGCACACCTTTAATCCCAGCACTCAAGGGGGCATAGGGAGACGGATCTCTGTGAGTTTGAGGCCAGCCTGGTCTACAAAGCGAGTTCCAGGGCAGCCAGGGCTGTTAAACAGAGAAACTCTGTCTCAAGAAACAAACAAGAAAAATCATTATTATGTGTGCGAGTGTCTGGTCTGTGCATGGGTGTGCATGCCACATGTGTGGTGATCAGAGGACAACTATGTGGTGTCAGTTCTCTCTTTCCATCTTTTCATGGGGTCCAGGGATTAGACTCAGGTCTCCAGGCTTGCACAGCCAGCACCTTCACCCGCTGACCCATCTTGTCAGCATTCAAATCTTTTTAATGGCATTTTTAATACATATATAAGAAAGCTCAATTACTCAGAAAAACATCTCCAGAAAAAGGACAGGTGGAAGCACCCTAGCACTTTCTGCCAACAAAGGAAACACTGCAAAAATTAGGAAAAGTAAAATATGGCAAAAATCTCACTCGAGGTTGATTCTCTACTGGTAATTTATGATTAGACCATCAAAGCAGGATGTACATCTGGAGTTTATGAAGAACGTAAATAAATGCTGGGCAGGTGAATATAACAAGATAGTGGGTGGCATGAAGTTGATGGGTGGGGTAGAATTGATGCCTTTAACCCCACGACCCTTTTATTGTTTGAATTGTATCTTCATCTCTTGGTACGGTACACGTGTGTCAGGCTTCACTCGCAAGGTCTTCTTCGGAAAGCCCTGCCCCTGGCCAGTGTGAGCCTCCTAAAGAGTGTCTCCACATGGAGGAGCTGACTTGGTTGCAACGGACTCTGGTGGGTTCTGGAAACCATGGACCTGAAGTGGTTAAAAAAAAAAGCATCATAGTCTCCTTTAGCTTTAGACCCAGATCCTTAATGTGCACAGTGTAATCCATTTAGGTCTAGTGAGCTTGTACACACACACATGTGCACTGTTACACAGAAACAAGTTTTATTTATTCGTTGAAAAGGCCAGGTATCTTTCTAAGTGGCAGTGCTTTGAATAATTAAACTTGGGCTTAACAAATAGATCAATAGATTAATTTCTTATAGTTTTCCTCTTTCTGCTCAAACCACAAGGAAAGAGCATCCCTTGTGTTAGTGAAGATAACTGACCCTTCACATACATGGGTTCCATATCCAGGTGTTCAAACACCTGCTCACTGAAAACGTTTGAAAACGAATCCTGCATCTGTATTGAACACAAACACTCTTCCCTAAACAATATACTAAGACAACTACTAAATAGGCTGTTCATCTTACAAATGCAAATGCCACAGCATTTCATTTAATTTCATTTTTATTTCTCTGGTTTCAGAACATTATGGTGTTAAATAAAGTCCAAGTGATATTTGTAGGGAAAAGGGGCTGGCTAAAGAAACCCACTCTGACCCTAGAGCCCAGAACTAGGGAAAGATGGCTCAGATCAGGGCAGAAAGAAACACAGTTTGGCTCAGATCAAAGCCATCTCTGCCCCCTGGCCAACTGACCTATGAAACCAACCAATCACAGAGCAGGAAAGTAGCGCCTTGGCCCTGGAACCCAGGACCAGGGAAGGAAACACAGCTTGGGTTTGGGATCTGAGCCAGAGAAATGAACACTTTATCCCCAAACCCAGAACCAAGGAAACATGCCCTAACTCTGAAACCAGTACCAAAGAAACACTCTTGGTCCCTAGAATCAGAGTCAGTGAAAGAAATGTGCCCTGGCCTTAGAGGTAGTGTCAAAAAGCCAAGAAAGGCCAGTGAAAGAAACACATTTTGGCTCTGAAATCAATGCCATCTCTGCCCCTAGCCCACAAAACTGATCAATCCCTGGGCAGACAAAAAACTAATCACCACCCCCAAGACATCCTATATAAACCACCCTGCCTGGTCAGTTGTTGGCTGTTCTCTCCACACTGGTAGAGGCAGCTACTCTCCTGGACCCCTCCTTCCCAAATAAATCTCTTTCTCAAAAGAGTTTTGGGTGTGAAGAGCTTCATTCATTGGCATAGAGAAAAACCTTACTGAGACATCCCATAGTGGACAGAGCAAGGAGGAGCTGAACAGAAGATCCTTGCTGAGATGTCCCATAGTGGGCAGAGCAAGGAAGAGCTGAACAGAAAAACCTTGCTGAGACGTCCCTCAGTGGACAGAGCAAGGGAGAGCTGAAAAAATAACGTTTTTCTCTGGAGCTGGAGGAGATTGCTACATTTCTGCAGGGGTTTCCCCTTTTGCAGAGTGAAGCAAAAGAAGCAACATCTTAGGTGGAAGAAGCAGATCTCTGCTAGGAAGCCCCCTTAAGTGGGGGCTGAGCGAAGCTCAGGTGTAGCGGCTCTCCAGGAGAGAAGCAGGATTGCTATATCCTGCGGGGAGACCATCCCCCATCACACCAGGTATAGCCTGATTCCCCAACAGTCAGGATACCCTTCCTGTCCTAGCAGCTCCAGGCCTGACTCTCCTGAGCAGTCAGAATAACTTCCCCTCCAGGGCAGAGCTGTCCTAAGCAGCTGGAGTTATCCAGGATACCTCACCCTCCAGGGCTGCTGTCTCATTGCAGCTCCAGCCATTGCCTGACTCTCCAAGTGGTCAGGATACTTCTCCCCCGAGTTGCAAAACTTACAGTATTGAGCTGGTCTTTGTTCAGCCTTCAGTGCCTCAGATGAAGCAGAACCAAACCCCAGGAGCGCAAGGACACCATCTTACAAAGCTAGTACAAGGCACTGTTTGAAGTCAAATGTGTATTGTGGATCGTAGGGCACAGGCACCAGCTCTAAAGAAGGCAGCTGAACAAGGGGATCCAGCATCAAAGTCGTCTGGTGAGAGAAAGCAGGTGGTGAAGACAGGCTTTCTTTTATGGTACTGACTGAGACCGTGAGTCCAGCAAGGGACCAGAGTAGGCAGTAGCTACTTGGATACCATCAGTGAAACCTTAGGGCACTCCTGGCTAGTCAACTGGTATTGTCAGGGGTGGAATGCTGGCCACTAGAATGGAAACAAATGGTTCCAGTTTCCACCCAGGCTGTCCTCCAGCCTCTAGGATTTTCTCTTGTCTGTTTTTCTCCAGGTTTTCATAATTGGTGATGACCGTGTTCTTGATGAGCTTAAGACTGGAAGATCTCAGCATCAGCAACCATAACGTCAAACACTGTGCTCATGCCAACAGCGTCTGCCCCCAGATTCTGTGGTAGACATGGTTGGGATCCTCCAACATCTTACAGTGGCTTCCCATAGCTCTTACTGTTTCTCTCATTTGTTTCCAGGCACCGAGAGCCTTCTACCTCATTCTGTGCTCAAAAGTATCAGACATGGCAGGGAAATGAACCCCAGACATTCTATAACTGGGTCCCTCGAGGGGGTTCTGGTATAGGAACTAGCAGGTAGGTTGATATGGTCATGGATCAGTATGGTACCCCCAACCTCAGACTTGGGGCTGAGCCTTCTAGCTGCATTAGTGACCACACAAGTGTCTACAACCAGAAGTCAGAAAACTCAGTGGGGATGTTACCTTCCAGAGTGGCTATACTGTGTGTATATGCAATCTGTCCTGCAGCATCACACAGGCTCAACCACGAAGGAACCTAAACCTCAGCTGACCATCATGACCTGGCCCTGTGCTTTGGGGAAAGCTAGGCGTCTCAGTGTGGTCAAAGATCTAGGCTAGTGTTAACTTATCAGTTAGACTTCCTAACCCAGAACCACAGGTCACTGCCAGTTGAGACTGGTGCTCAGTGTAAGAGAGAAGCCATCCTGCAGTGTTCTAGAATCCTCACATGTAAATCTGTCTCCACAGTCTCATCAATGCCTGCCCAAAGACTCTCCACTTCTTTGGTCTGCTCCGCCCTGTCTCTGGGTCTAGTCACCAATGGGAGCCCTGGCTAGTCACCAATGGGAGCCTTGGCTAGACACCAAGGGAGCTTGGGGCACTGTGATCCATCAAATCTAAAGGACGAGGGTAGAACAGAAACAGGAGGTGAAACTAAGGCTCCACAGCTGGAAGAACAGAAACTTCCAGAAGGGAAGTCAGGGAGGTGGGGATAGGTTTCCGGTGGGCTAAGAGGGGCCTCACCTGCTTCTGTGTTGCTCATTCAGGGTGGCAGAGGTCAGGCCTACAGTGGATAGCTGGTACGGATACAAAGTCAGCTCTAGCATTTCCTCAGACAACAGAACCAAGAGAGAACAAGGAAGAAATGGAGACTTAGGGAGGAAGGGGTGAGTGAGGGAAAGCCCAGGAAGATGGATACTGTGAGGCTACGACACAGAGGGACAAGGGTGGTTCCTGCCCTGTATACATCTGGGGTTTCTTACCTTCCCAATGTTAGTCTCTCAGCATCTGGAAACAATGCATTTTGGCCCAGGTTACCTCTAAGTTCCTTACAAGCTCCTAAATTAATAAAGTTATGCAAAGATAGCGTCTCAGTTTCTAAGACTGTTAAATATCACTAATGATTCATAATCCAGCGTTATTACTCAGGCAACTGAACTTCAGCACCATCCCTCTGCACGCCAGCATCTGCTTTTCCCAGGGCACTGGGGATGCCTGACTGCTTTCTAAGAGGGTGGGTCTCAGGACTGTGGTAGAAGCCAAAGGCAAAGTAATGGGCAAGCTGTTCTCTCGACCCTAGCTGCATCTCTTCTCTCTTCCTGGTCATCCCCACATTCCAGGGCTCCACTCCCTGAGCTGGAGACTGGCCAGATGATCTCACTGGTCTTTCCCGACTCTGGTTTCTATGATTCATCAGCTATAGCAACTAGGGTGGGGTCAAAAATACAACTCCAGCCTCAGGTTATGCGGCCCAAAAGGAAGGACTCAGAAAGACTGTTAGGATCAGAGAAAGAGAATTTTTCTTATTGAAAGTTTTTTGTTTGTTTGTTTGTGTTTTGGTTTTTGAGGCAGTGTTTCTTTGTGTAGCACTGGCTGTCCTGGAACTCGCTCCATAGACCAGGATGGCCCCAAACTCACAGAGATCCCCTTGCCTCTGTCCAGTGCTGGGATTAAAGATGTGAGCCACCACAACCAGCTCTTATCAAGTTTTACAAATACTTTTCTATGAAATTTGAGGCAAAAAAAAAGCACTTATCCTGTGACAGATGAAAATGTATTTGGTTTTGATCCCCACTCCCCCCACCAAAAGCTGTCAGGATCAATCTAGTATACACTCAAGGACTCCCAGGATGGGTTCATGCCATGTAACCAACATTAGATTCCACTAAGTGCCAGGCACTGGGCAGGGCTGCGCAGCAGATGGGCAACAGGAAATGCCTCCTCCACAAGGTCTCATGGAAGCAAAAAATTATAGGTTGGTTGGCAAACATATCAGAAAAGAAACACAAGTGCTCCAAGATACAGGAGGAAAAAACTAGCCCTGTGAGGGACAGTTAACCATTAGAGAGAAGCAAGCCACTCCTTCTAGGCCAATACTTCAGTTACTCAGAGTTCTTTGAAGTTATTGCACAACATAAGTAAAAGAGGAAATAGAGCACACACCCATGCATTCTGGACAGGCAGGAAGTGGCCGGGTAGAGGTGTGACTGTTTATTTTTACACAACCCATCCTGAATAAAGGCTGGTGGCAACATTGGTCACTCGGGATATGATTAATCACTCTATTGTGAGACTATCTTCCTCTGCTTAAGTATTTCTATCAAAAGCAAATCCTGGTCATTGGAGTGGAGTTTTGAGGAAAAGCTAACGGTCATTCCTAGCCAAGGCTGGTGACTAAGAGGGCAAAGGTTAGCAGGAGGATAGAAAACTGCCCGGTTGGGGTTAAAGGTATATAAAGCCACAGTCAGGCCTGTAGTTGAGGACGCTAATTTATGAATGCAGCAGGATTGCTTTTCTTGTGATAAGGACATTTAAACATTTTGATATGAGGTTCAAAGTAGATCTATGGGCCCGATCAAGTGTTTATACTAATTTAAAAAACAAGCAATGCTGCTTAAAAAACTACCAGTTTAGAGGGAAGGATAAAGTAGTAAAAACGCAGGGGCTGAAGTGGGATCTTCGGTGGTGACACATTTATGGACAATGAACTGACACAGCAACAAAAGACTTAAAAATCAACGCTCCAGCCAGGCGGTGGTGGCGCACACCTTTAATCCCAGCACTTGGGAGGCAGAGCCAGGCGGATCTCTGTGAGTTCGAGGCCAGCCTGGTCTACAGAACGAGATCCAGGACAGGCACCAAAACTACACAGAGAAACCCTGTCTCGAAAAACCAAAGAAAAGAAAAAAAAAATCAACACTCCAAGGTGTGAATCGGGCTGCATACCTAGTCACAGGAGGTGCAGTAGGTGTAACAGTGCTAGGAGAGGCAGGAAGATCGGTCAAATACCCAGGCTGCTAGGAGCTCTATACATAGCTAAGGATGACCTGGAACTTCTGGTTCTCCTGCTTCAACTTCCTCGGTGCTGGGGTTACAGGCACGTGCCGCCATGTCCAGTCAAACCAGGGGCATCATACTCGCTAGGTCGGTGCTCTACCAGCTGAGATACATCCTTAAATCTCAGTTGTTATTTTTTTTAAAGATTTATTTATTGTTACTTTGTGTGTATGCTTTCCCTACATATATGTATGTATACCACATGCATGTCTGTTGGATCCTCTGGAATTGGGATTACAGGTGCTTGTGAGCCACTGTATGGTGCTGGGAATCGAACTTAGGTCCTCTGGAAGAGCAACATGTGTTCTTAACTGCTGAGCCATCTCTCTAACTCAAGCTATTATTTCTTAAGTGACTTCCTTGGAAAGTCACCCGTCTTTTTCTAGAGCC
>CABHPR010107755.1:0-10365 GCA_902168415.1 Peromyscus melanophrys
GGTGGAGATGATAGCGTGAAAACGGCGATTTAAGGAATGAGCAGCTCGCTTGGCTTCAGATCCCGTGTTCCATGCATGAGTTTGTTCGTTTCTTTATGTGCTGTGCCTGTCTAGACATTGGCTTCAGTACCTGTTAGATGTGTGAGTTTGTTTCTTGGTTTGTTGTCCACATCTAGATAGAGCTTTCTGTTTCTGAATGTTACTGGAAACGGTTAGAAAACGCTCCTGGCCTCTGAGATGATTAAATGGATTCTAACAACATTCACAGGATTTCTTCTAGTTGATCAAAATACCTTTTCTTAAGAGAAGATCTCATGTCTTTATGCATTTATACTCTATTCTTTAAGGACCTTTAAAATGTTTTCCTTGGTTGAGCAGTTGAGATGGCACTCCAAATAATTACCAACAGAGTAGCAATGAGAGATTTTTAAGAATAGAGAACTTACTGGTGGAATGTTACAATAATTAACCTGTTCTTAGATGAATGGAGGACTCCACTAATATCTAAATGTAATCTCAACTTGTTGGATATAAGGGAAAAAAAGGGCTATAAATTGAAGCTAGTGTATTTTGATTTTTGGTAGCAGCATCTACCTGGTCCTCTACAACAGGTAGAAAATTTAGTGTCTTTGGTGGCAGGGTGTGGCTTTCAGAACATGGAAGAAAAAGCTGTATTGGTAACCATACCTGTCAAGTCGTAGCTGACTCGGTTCACTGCCTCCTGAAGGTAATTTTGAGGCACTGTGTGTGAAATGCTAATGTGAATAAAAAGTTGCTTTTTGTTGGGAACTTGCTGTGCTTGGAGGAGGAAAGCAAGAACTGCCTTCGTGGGACTCCTCTGTGATCTGTAACTTCAGCAGCAGTCCTGAAAGCGGTGTTTCCGGTTCACTAGTAGGTTGGAAAGTAAGAAATTAATAGTGATCTACTTAGAGTCAACATATCAGAACAGTTGAAATTCCTGTATCTGCCAGTTGGTGGGATTGAGAATTCTTGTCTTTGATGTTAACTCAAAGCACACTGGAATTTGAAGGGAACATGGTTTGCTAGTGATAAAGCGTGGTAGAGTCGCTGTGGTCTTACTGTGACCCCGTTTCACCAGACTTTGCAGTGATGGTGTACTAGCCTATCTTACACTGATGGGGTCTAGCAAGATCACAATGCTGGGAAGTTGAAACAGTCATGTTAGAGCCCATATACTTGAGTGTATTTGTGTCTCCCTCCTGTGCCAAAACATCTCAGTGATGTAGTCATCCCTCTGTTGATGTTATTATTCAGTCAGTCCAAAGAGGGCACCCACTTCTGTTGTTCTCCCAGAGGTAGCTCTCCCAACACAATGGCTTAAACTCTCTTTCCCCAGTCATGTGACGCCTGTGCCCTCCTTGATGGTAGCTTCTGCCAGCTAATATGCTGTTTCAGAATTTACTACATACTGCTTTGGAGAGCAGAGGAGGCTGGTACCACATGGGAAGAGATTGTGAGAGTGGTGAATGAGATTTCAGGGCAGATGGTCTTTAAGGAAAATATTTAATCTTCATCCTTTTGGATGATGTGATTGGAAAGACTGAAATAGAAAACTATTTCCTAGATAATAATGAGACCCCCAAGAGAGAAATGCTATCATGAACATCTAATGATATTTGTGGGCAATGAAGGCTGCAAGTGTGTGTGTTGACTTTTATTGAGTGTATGTGCAGCGGGGTTTAACAATAGATGAATGAATGGTCCTGTTTCTGAAGGGCAACCACCCTTCATAATGTGGAAATAAGCTTCATGAAGACTGATAACTGGTTTCTTTCCTGAAAGAAAAAAAAAATGCTATGTAGACAAGACTTGGGTCAAGGATACATGCATCCAAATCCCCACATTTCTGTGTTCTCATCAGTAGTGTTTGAGACTGTATTCTTTGAGTGCATTAGTACTATTCTTCTTTATTTCATAAGCAGGTCAGGTGGCCATTGAAATAATTACCAACAGAGTTAACAGTAAGAGACTTTCAAGGGTAGAGAATTTCCTATTATTCCTGGTGGAATAGCACAGTAAGTCACATGCCCTTAAGATGGCTGTAATTCTTGGCTGTCATCTAAATGTAGCCTCTGCCTGTCCAGTGTAGGGAAAATAAGCGGTGGACTCCGTTCAGGCAATCCTAGCCCTGCGATGCTCTAGCATACCATGGTCAGGCCAACATTTTTTTAAGTCCTAAGTTAGGTGAGTGGGTTAAAAACAAATGTCTTTTCATTCCAAAGCCATGAGGTAAGAGGTTCCTTTCTTAGGAGTGAAGTGGATATTAAACTCTGTGGAGAGAAACATGCCTGTAATTCCAGTATGACGGAGACCTAGTAGGATTGTGAGTTTGAGTACGGCCTGAGCTATGTAATGAGGCCCAGTCACCGAACAAAACAAAAAAGGAAACATCAATGTTTCTCTTCACTAGTAGATTGATAGATTAAGGCAAAAGGAGGGTGCAAGGAAGAAGTCTTAAGTTCTCTGTCTTCAAGCTATTATTTTAACAGTTTGAACAGCCATGCCCTGAAAGACACCCAAGTAAGGGACTGTCAGCACCTTGTAGACGAGAGAAGGTATCCACCTCCCAAAGCCAGTCTTGCTCTAGGCATTCTGTGGACAGCGGTCCTCATGTCTTCCCACCCTGCACAGTCTCACTTACAGTCTCTTTAATTTTCTGCAAAATCCTTTGGTCAGAAAGAACCTGTGTGAAACAGCTATAGTGGTCCCTTCTTAGCCAGTGGGGGTTATGCATTCATGGACTTTGGTGGATGCCTGAAATCGTAGAGAGCACTGACCCTATAACCCCGCTTCACCCCTCCCCCCCTACATTCTAGCAGTGATAATACTTAATTTATGATTCGGCACAGTAAGAAACTAACAAATACAATTTACTTAATTTATGATTAGGCACAGTAAGAAATTAGCAAATACAATTGTCTTTGTTTGTTTTTTGAGAACAGGTCTCAATATATAGCCTTTGCTGTCATGGAACTCACAGAGGTCTGCCTGCCTCTGCCTCTAGATTGCTGGGATTAAAGGCGTTCACTGCCCCGCCTGGCTACAACAGTGTATTATAATACAAGTTGTTCAAACCTATAAATAGTTTGTTGTGGAATTATCATTTACTATTTTGGGAGCACGGTTGACTGAAGTAACGGACAACATGGAGGATGAGGCCTCAGATAAGGCAGGGAGACAACAGTGTTATAGGAACGGGACTGTATGGAGATGCTTTGCTTCCTTTCCGTTTTGACTCAAAGAACAGCTCAGGAAATGGGTTCTCCTTCTCTCTTTTCTTACTAATTTTCTTACATAGCTTTTCGGTGAATTGACAAGAAGAAACTAGTCAATGATTTGGGCTGTCTCCTGTTTCCGTGTTTAAATTAGCTCATGTTCATTCTATAAGGATGAATGATTGGCACGTGGCCCAGCCACACGTCACACGAGGCTTCTTCCTATGTGGAGAAACCTGGGTAGGAAGGGTGCTTTCCAAGTAGACACTCAGGTTCTCGGGGGAAACACACAAGAGTTAGAGCCTGGCTAAGCCTTCTGTGGTCTGTGTGGCTCAGACTCCCTTTCCAGTTGTTAATTGTGAAGTTGAGTGTGTCACAGCTGGGCAGAGTCAGTTGACACCATAAAGAAAACAACTCACTCTGAGGAAGTGACTAGATGTCTGTGACTACCTGTTGTTATGTGACACACAACAGCCCAGACCATCAAACTTCCTTGCTAAGCCTGTGCTTGCCAAAGATAATTCCCAAAAGCCTTCATCTAAAGAGGCCAACATTTCAAAGTTTAGCGTTGAGGATATGTAATATTAGACATGTTGGGAGCACTAGTCAAGGTACCTTCAGACTAATTTAGTAATGTCTGGTGGCTTTGTAAACTTATGTCATAAGTGTGGTCACAGATGTGGCATGATGCTGGAAGTGGTGGGATGTTGGCCCACTGCTGTGCTTTGAGAGACAAGCAGAGGCTGCCTCTCTCTCCATGTGGACTGCATGTTGAGTTCCCATTGCAGTGTAGACTGTACCATGCACATTTGGATAAACCTAAAGGAGCAATTAAGAATGACATTTAAGCTGGGCAGTAGTGGTGGTGGTGCAACCGTTAATCCAGCACTCAGGAGGCAGAGACAGGTGATCTCTGCGAGTTCAAGGTCATCACAGTTTGCAGAGATAGTTCCAAGATAGCCAAGGCTACACAAAGAAACCCTGTCTCTGGGGAAAACAAAACAAAAAAGAACGGCATTTAAAAGTTAGAATTCTGGGCCTGGAGAGATGGCTCGTTGGTTTAGGACACGTACTGAGGACAAGCACTTGTCCTATCACCATGTTGAGCAGCTCAGTCACTTGTAGCTCCAGATCCAGGGGGAGCTGGCACCTCTGGCTACCACGGGTACCTGCACTTACATCCATATGCCCCTTCTCTGCCCTCTGTACACGTAGTTAGAAGTAGATCTTCAAAAGAATCAGAATTCCAGGCTGTGGAAATGGCTCATTGGGTAAAGTCCTTGCTGTGCAAGCTTGAGGACCTGAACTCAGATCCCCTGATCGCATATGAAAGCCAGGCCTTGTCACAGGCCTCCCTAATCCCAGCCCTGGGCGATGGAGCATCCATGTGGCCAGTCAGTCAAGCCAATCAGTGAGCTTCAGGTTTGGTAAGTACCCTGTCACAGCAGCCAAGGTGGACTGTGACGGAAGGCATCGGATGAGAATCTGGCTTCCATACTTACTTTCACAGACATGTTTTTATTTATTATGAAATGATGGCATCTAGAACCTTTTTGAAGAAGGACATGTATACCTGATAAATTAAGATCGTTTTACTTGTGAACCTCGGATAATGTCACTTTCTTCATGTCCATTGCCGTTAAATTTCTGAACTATTCCTGGGCATGTTGGCGTGGTTTTTGGAGAAAGTCTCCCCACGTCACTGCAAACATCATCAAACACCACCATACTGTATACTTTTCTGCTCTGAAGAATTTCTTTAAAAAAAAGAAAGATTTTAGCTAAATTAATTTTCAGGCTGAAAACAGTTCACTCGTGGATCTGCTACTTTTCCTTTGGAAAGTAGTACTACTTTCTTGTAAACTTTTATTTATTTTGTCTTTTTGAGATTTTCATGCATGAGTACACTGTATTGACATGTTGCACACTTCAGGCAGTGTCTTTAGTCAGTTAGCTGTCCCTCACTATGACAAATATATGACATACCCAGCTTCCAAAGGAGAACGGCTTGTTTGGGCTCAGGGTTGGAGGTCCATGAGTAATCAGCCCCATCGCCCAGGGCCTGTGGCCAGCCAGCCTCTCGCTGTGGCAAGTGTTTCTACCAAGAATAGTCAGGAAGTAAAGGAGAGAAAAAAGGACCCAAGGTCTCACAGTCTCCTGGGAGGGCACTCCCCCAATGACCTGAAGACTTACTTTAAGTTCCCACCTGCTTAAGCCTCCCCAAGCAGTACCACTTGGGGGGTCAGCCTTTAACACATGGGTGTTGGACATGTGCAAGATGTAAGATAGAATATACTGTGACATCAATAATAATCTGTAGGATGAAAATTATGTTTTATTTTATCATCATAAAATTTGCCTTCATCAAACTTACAAGTTGCTTAATTGAGTAATGAAAAAGATAGAAACCTTTTCAAACATCCTAAATTTATTTATTTATTTATTTGAGACAGGGTTTCTCTACATAGTTCTGGTTTTCCTGGGATTCACCCTGTAGACCAGGCTAGATTTCAGCTCACAGAGATCCACCTGCCTCTGCCTCCTGAGTGCTGGGATTAAAGGTGTGCGCCATCTCACCCAGTCATAATACATTTCTTAAACCTAAGTTTACATAGTTCCTATGCTTCTACTTGCCTGCAAAAGTCACCTGTTGCTGAGGAGATGTTAGCAGATCTGTATGAAGTGCTAAAGGGTTGGGCTGGGGAGATGCTGAGGGGCTTTGCTGCCGAGAAGGAGCACCTGTGTTTCGTCCCCCGAGGCTGCAGGATAGAAGAACCAGCTCCCACAGGTTGACCTCTGACCCACGCACATGCACCATGGCACAGGCACCACCCACACCCAAATAAGTAAATAAATGTAAGAATAATGTTCGGTAGTTTAGAAGTATCAATAAGAAGGTATTTTGTCTACTTGTTTTATAAATTCCTTCCACTTATCGCGTTCTTAGACTCAGGCTGCTGAGGTATTCGCCAGGGCAAAAATGACAACGTACAATCTAATCAGACTCAAACTGGAAACTACTTTTTGATTTGCACCTTTCAGAACACATGGAGAAGTTTATTGAACATGGCATTGTACTGGAGATGAACATATTTCGGGTTGGGCTTTAGAAATGGTTCCGGGTTGTTGGTTGTTGGTTTTTCATTTTGTTCTATTTTTAATGCTATTTCAATAAAAACAGATTTTTATTGATTGATCCTGGTATGGCTGTCTGGGCCTATAAGCATAGTTCTCTGGAGGCAGAGACAAGGTGCAGAAGGATGACGAGTTTCCGGCCAGCCTGAGCTTCCCTGAAGGCTGGGGACACATGCGGCTCCTTCAGTGAAGCGAGGATGTGATTTTGACCCCAGAACCCACATAAGCACAGGTGTTTTGGTGTGCACTTAGCATCCAAGCTCTGGGGAGGTGGAGACAAGTGGACCCCTGGGATTCAATGGCCGGCCAGCATAGCCTACGGTGAGTCAGTGGTCTATATTTCTAGTTTTCAGGTAGCATGTTATTTATTTTGGGAGTGGGGACCACTGATGTGGAGGTCAGAAGACAACTTGTGGGAGTTGGTTCTCTCAACCAAGTGAGTCAAGAGACTGAACTCTAGCTGCCTTGCTTGGTGGCAGGCATCTTTACCTGTTGACCTATCTCACTGGCTCCTCTATCCATTCTGTATTCCTTTTTATGGCTGAACATTGACAGGTGCATGGATACAGTGTATCTTCTTTATCCTTTAATGAGACATGATTTGTGTCCCAGTCTTTGCTGTTATGGCTGTTCCTGAGCAGGTTTCCATGTGGACTTAGGGTTTTAATCTTCTTGGGTATATCCTTAAGTACTGTGTAATGGTGGGTTAAATGGACACTCCCTTTAACATCTTGAAGAATTGCCAAACGTCTTTTCCAAGGCAACAACAGCATTCTTTATCCCTTGTAATAATGTATGAGGTTTCAATTTCTGCATGTCCTTATGAGAACTTGTTGCCATCTTTTTTATTGGCACCATCATAAAGGCACAACCTAGCAATTTCACTATGGTTAGATGATGTCTTCCTAGTGATGAGCCGTCTGACGCAGCACCACGAGCCCCTTCATACCTGAACGTCTCCCCTGAAGCAGTTCGGGTTCTGTGTCCACTTTTCACTTGGATTACTTTTGGATTTTTGTTTGTTTGTTTGTTTGTTTTGTTTTTGGCTTGTTAAAGTTTCTCATATTCTTGACATAAGCCTTACTAGAGAGATGAATGGCAGATTATTTTTTCTTATTTTGGTGGGTCTTCACCATAGCTCCACTCACAACACAGAAGTGTTTACTTTTGATAGAGTCGGGTTCCATTTTTGTTCCTTTTGTTGCTTATGAGCACCATTGTATTTTCCGTAATTCTAAAAATTAACTAAATGCAGAGTTGTTTCATACTAAAAGGAAAACCCATCTTCACCTATGTTAGCAGAGTGTCATTTAATTTGCAGGGATATTAAGCCTATGAAACCTAATTTATTGAATTATGCCTATCCAGTTGTGGTGACCTCTCTAATTTTTGATTTGTGTTTTAGCATTCTCAGGGTGATGAGCAAGTATTTTTGAATGTTAACTTTATAAATGATTTTTAATGGATGCAACCAGCAGCGGGCTTGTAGCTAAAGCCCAGAGCACTTCTCTCACTGCCACACACACTTCTTGACCCCACCTCCATATGTATGTATGTGTGTATGTATGTGTGTATGTATGTGTGTATGTACGTGTGCATGTACGTACGTATGTGTAGATGTACTCACACAGTCCATAAACTGGTGACTAAATCCAAATAAGGAATTTACACTTTGAAAATCATCTGTAAACTCAGAGAAATGGAGCAACATGGAATATCACATACATTTTATATAAATAAGGAACAAATCACTTTAATGAGACAAATATGCAAAGATATGGTTTCTAGACGGGCTAGAGATCCTGTTGAGCTCAGAGGGCACACAGTGGCATTATTATTCTGTCCATTTGAGCAGGACTGAGTGAGAAGTCCCTGTCTGCAGCCCTGGAAGACTGTCCCCCTCTCAGCCAAAAGGAAAGAGGGAGAACCCTGTTTATATAGCCAATCTCATTCAGTCTCTGGCCAGAAGAGCCCTTCTGTTTTTTTTATAATTCTGCACACTCCTTACAAATTCTTAGACTCCTGTACCTGAATGGCTGTTGCCGCCTGCTCTGCCCACCCCCCAGGAGAGCTTTGCAAGCTCAAGCCCCCAGGGCCTGTACTCAGCACCTCCTTCCCCCCCTTTCCCCCTCGCCCCTCTGGCCGCCCTTTATGCTTTCTTAACTGGCTTCCTCCTGCCTCCCACACTGAAGCCGGGATTCAGAAAGTCCAGACTCAAAAGGGCTCTTGTTTTATTATCATTTCCTTCTCGCAGAGCTGCATATGTTAATAGAGCCGCGGAAATTTGTATTGGCTGGTGTTCCCAGAAACTAGGCAAGCCCTCTGCAAGGAATTTCATAGGCTACGCCTTCCCGTTGGATGTCTTTTCTGTTTGGCTGTCTCTGAACTGAGGCAGACTGGAGTCTGGATACTGAGAGATGGGGTAGGGTTGCTCAGGAGGGGTAGGAGTCGATGGGTGGGGCCTCCAGCTCTTCCTGTGGGATAGTGAACAAATACCTAGGAAGTGTGCTTGAAGGCTGATGTCCCTGCCTGCATGCTGTTCTCTGTGTGTACCTGGAAGAGATGACTACAGACCTCACCTTACCGCCTGCAAACTGTGGCATCAACAGTTTACACACAAGCCCTTGGCAGCTGCTTTCTTCTGAACAGCGCTAAGCAGAGCGTGGTTACCTGAGGCCTCTGACTGCAGTATGCGTTATACCTGACTAACAACACTGCTGGCGGGTTTTCTCAGAGGACACCCTGCTAGGTGCGGGTGGGATTTGGTCCAGTCCTGGTTGTATGGGTGTTTCCCCTCACCTAGCCTTTCCCCTGCTTGTTACTCCAGAGATAGTCTGGTGAGGAAGAGCAGGAAAAAAAAATCCTTATTTTCTTTAATGAGACTAGAACATTCTCGTTCTGCATCCGTTTTTCTTCTCACTGCCGTGTTAACCCCCCTTTAGCGTATTCATGTCAAAGAAGGGGAAGATCCGCATGTGTAATTAAACCCTGTGGATCCCGTGCTCATCAGGGTACCGAGCTGGCATCACGGACCTACCTGGAGAAGGGAATCCTCACTGCTGAGTAGCAGGCCCTCTGCCAAGTGAATGAGTCACCCCCGGCAGGGGCCCTTCTGGTCGCTGCGCAGAACCTTTTGTGCGCATGCTCACTCCGGAAGCTAGTACAGGCAGAGTCGGGGAGACACATTTCCATTGGGCAGGAGTCCATCAATGTAGCCCAAGATTGGAAAAACCGTAGTCAAGAGATGATTCTTGCCGTAGCCTCTGTTGTTCTTTATG
This sequence comes from Peromyscus melanophrys, assembly GCA_902168415.1. Classification (NCBI taxonomy): domain Eukaryota; kingdom Metazoa; phylum Chordata; class Mammalia; order Rodentia; family Cricetidae; genus Peromyscus; species Peromyscus melanophrys. The sequence goes on from CABHPR010107755.1 coordinate 9,650, forward strand.
ACAACAAATGATTTAACAGTGGTGTTTTCTCTTGGTCAAAGTGCGGGGACTGGGGACTATGGTGTTCCTTTTGAGGAGACCTTTGTCTTCCTTCCTAATCACTCTCTTACTAACTCCACCCCTGTGTATGTTTCCCTGCATAAATCATCCCGCGTTTGTGCTGCGGGTTGATTTACTTCCCTGTTTCTAACAGCTGGAATCCGCACATTTCCTGCTTTCCTGTGGTTTGCCCTGTTTGTGTGGCTTATCTCCACAGCTGGAGAAATGAGAAGGCTAGAGAATATATGCACGACCCGGGACAGTTTATTTCAGGTTCAGAGTCAGGTGGCTCGGACCAGTGTTTAAAGACTGAGTTATGAGCCATTTCCTTACTGTCTACCAGGGCCGTCAGGTCCCCCCCCCCCCCCCCCCAAACTCACCCTTGGCCTAAACATATGCATACCCTTGGTTTGGCTTCCAGAAACTCTTTTTGCTCTTGGGGTAGAGAGCATTCATGGGAAGGCCTTACAGGGGCTTCCTGTGATCCACAGAGCGGAGGTAACTAATAGCCCCTTTAGTTGGAAGGGAAGAGGACCAGCCAAGGACTGAGGTTGGAGAGTGAAGGGCCCCTTTGCTTTGGTCTGCCCTTCAAACACAGGCAGGAACCTCTTCTTGGCCTGCAGGGCGGGCAATTTACTCAGGACGCATGGCAGTTTCCTTTAGACACCTTGTGCTGA